>AWWV01014043.1:0-10770 GCA_001974805.1 Corchorus capsularis | reverse complement strand
GGCCGCCCCAGGGAGGCGGCCTGGCCATGGTAGTGCCGCCCCAGGAGGGCGGCTTGGCCATGGCTCAGCCGCCCCAGGGGGACGGCACCGGTGGGGCGGCTAGACCAAAATTTTTTTTTTTAAAATAACAATTATTTAAAAAAAAAAATAGCCGAGCCGCCCCACCGGGGCGGCCTGCCGTGGTGAAGCCGCCCCACCGGGACGGCCTGCCCTGGCTAAGCCGCCCCAGTGGGGCGGCCTTTTCATGGGGAAACCGCCCTCATGGGGCGGCTTGCCGTAGCGAAGTCTCCCAAGTGGGGCGGCTTCGCCACGGTAAGCCGCCCTCTTGGGACGGCACGGATCATCAGTCCTAAATTTCGTCAAAAATTGCATTTTTCTGAAATCGTCATCAAAATACGACACATTATCGTTCATTTTTCTTAAATCGTCGTCAAAATACAACACGTTAACGCTATTCTACGTTCGTGATAGTTTCAATATTAGAAAATGAAGCAAAGGACAAAAGCGTAAAAAAGCGTCAAAAATGGGGCGGTGAATAGCAAAAATGGGGCGGTATTTAGCAATCCAGATTCTTAATTCCAATGTATAATGGTTTGATTTGAAACCAATTTCCATTTCCAAATTAAGCACTACTATGATTTTGCTTGAGCAAACAAAAAGGTGAAAAAAGCTTTTATACTTGTTAGAAAATTTGTCAAATGGCTTACTCCAAATGAACATTAATTAAGTTCATCTGCAAGGTCATAATGTGTCATTATTAGCATTAAAGTTTAGTTTCTCAAATAAATGAACAAACAGAAATATAAGACTTGCTACAAAAACAGGAACAAAAACCACCCTCATTTTCTCGAGAAACAAACGGAAAATAGTACAGTACTGTACATGTTTGGCCCACGAGAAGTGTCAAGCAACAAGTATAGGCTATAGCCCATCCAAATTTTACCCATTGACCTGAAAAAGTTGCCATTTGTCATTTTTCATTTTTTCTATAACTTTTTTTCATTTTTGCACCTTTGGAACAGCGAATCAAACAAAACAGACTAACACCCTAAGCACCAGTGCCACCTTTTTCCTCCGTTCTGTTTTATCAAATCCCAAGTGAGAGATTAAACTTTGGAGCTGCATTTTCTTGTAGGACTACAAAAAACCCCAACTTTGAATTTGAAGAGGATAAATAAAATCATTCAAGTTCCAACAAGACGGTCAAAAGGAAAAGAAGTGGTAAAGACCCATTCTCAAACCAGGTTTATTTAATTATTTTTGTAGATTTTAACATATACTCATCTGTTTCTTTAATTCGTAAATTTTTTATCTGTTTAGTATAAGTATTTTTAAGCTTCCATGTTGGCAAGATAGCAGTGTTTCTATGAAAATTGCTTTCCAAATTTCAAAAAGATCACACTTTCCTTGTGCAAAAGAACAAATGCAGTCCTTTTGGCCTATCTTCCAAGAGCAGCAATTTTTTCTTTTCTTTTTAGTGGGTTTTGATTATAGAAGATGCATTGCATGTTAGTAGAAATTATGATTCCTGCATTTGAGGTTTTGCTCTCTTTTTATGTTATTGGAGTTCAGCTTTTCCTCTGTTTTTATGTTGATTATGGACACTCACTGGGTCTAGAATTGCCATTAAGTTTCACCTTTCCCCTCAAGAATTTGTGTTTGAGGTATTGCAATTAGATGGTATTCTTCACTTTTTGAAGATACCTCTAGGATCTTAAACTTGCACTTATGGCAGCTATAATCAATGTGTTCAAAGTCTAATGCACTCCATTTGTTTGATTGAAATTGCAGGAATTTCAATTTTCAACTGAAAATGTGGAGAGGTAATCTCATACATGAGATTGATTACAAGAACTATCAGTTGTCTCAAAAGGATGGATCAATCGCCACTCTTCATGGCCTGATTGATGGCCTAAAACAAAAACTTAACTCCAAGGAGAGTAGGTTGGCAGAGTTGGTGCTTGAATATGATACAACTGTGAGGCAGCTGATGCATGAGAAGACTATGTTGCATGATGAGTTGAGTCATGAGAAAACTAGGTTTCATGATGATTTGATGCATGAGAAGACTAAGTTGCATGATCAATTTGCTGAAGGTACTGTGCATATTATATGTTTAGTGAGCAAGATATTAGTACAATGGACCATTTTGGTGTGAAAATTCGGGTTTTTAGTTTTTACCTGAGATTTGGTATACAACTTTTATTAAAGACAAGATCAATTGCCTGGCTTTCTATTTATCTCTTATTGCAGAATGAAGGAAAATGGAGCTTATAGCTCTAGCATGCTTAGAGAGGAATTTAGTTAAAAAAATTATGGTGCTTGCCTGCTTGGACCACATAATATCATATATAGGAACACTTTGACAATATAATTAAGCTTGAAAGTGAAGAAAAGCATGCTCTATGACTCCTTGTCCTGGCCTAAACTTGTAAGAATCAGCCACTTTTTGGACTTCCGAGGTCAAGTTTAGAGTTAATTTCAACTGTTGCTCATGTTTATAGGATAAGTATTACATATCTTGTTTTGGTACCAAAGCACTACATATCTTATGCTATGAGATATAATAATGTGATAATTTTTCTGTAATTTCTATTAGTTGAACTATATTTTGCTGGGTGGCATGTCACACAATTTTCCCACCATTTATTATCTATTTAAAATAATGTTTCTTTAGTTTTATCAACATTTTGTTCTCATACTCACTTTTTCCCCAGAAATCAGAAAGATTAAGTCTGAAAACATTAAGCTGAAGTGTGAACTTCTAAAGCAAACTAAGGATCTTGAAGAGTTTAAATCCCAGAATGATCAAAAACAAAGGACCTCGTTGGATGAAATGGAAGTGGTTAGCATACTTGTCTTAATTTCTATGTTACATCTATGAACTATCTTTTGTAGATGATAGACAAATCTGCAGTCAACTGTTTTCTAGCTTAAAATGAATGAATTTTGTTCCAGTATTTAGCTTCAACATTTTTAATGGTCATGAACTTTGCCATATATCTGATTCAGCTAAAAAAGAATTTGCCTTATCAGGATCTTGTTGAAGTTCCTGTTGAAGTTGACAAAGCTTCAAGTGCTGAGATATCTGCTCAGAGGAAAGAGTTGGAGGAAAAGTCAGAAGAATTGGAAGATTTGTGGAGCAGTTGCAATTGCCTGATTGTCAAAGAAAACTTAACTAATCAACAGTTCCTAGATGCTTGTAAGAATTTGCCTTGTCAGGATCTTGTTGAAGTTCCTATTGAAGTTGACGAAGCTTCAAGTGATGAGATATCTGCTCTAAGGAAAGAGTTGGAGGAAAAGTCAGAAGAATTGGAAGATTTGTGGAGCAGTTGCAATTGCCTGATTGTCAAGGAAAACTTGACTAATCAAGAGCTCCTAGATGCTTGTAAGAATTTGCCTTGTCAGGATCTTGTTGAAGTTCCTGTTGAAGTTGACAAAGCTTCAAGTGCTGAGATATCTGCTCTAAGGAAAGAGTTGGAGGAAAAGTCAGAAGAATTGGAAGATTTGCGAAGCCGTTGCAATTGCCTGACTGTCAAAGAAAGCTTAACTAATCAAGAGCTCCTAGATGCTCGTAAGGAATCAATACAGGTAACTCTGTTCTATTTATGTTTGTTGTTTCTCTCCACCGTTTATTATTACTCCATATATTATTTTCTTTGGTTACTTTTGGTGCCAGAATCCCTCTTCGGAGTTGGATAATAATGCAAGGTGCTCAGTTAAAGACTCTTATCGCCTAAATGTCTATAAATAACACAAACATATCTTAAGATTTCCTGGTTGTTGATGGTGCAGGGTTTGAAAGATATATTGAATAGCAGAACATCTCTTGGAGTCAAAAAAATGGGAGAGATTGATAAAAAAGCTTTTGACACTGCTTGCTTACTAAAGTTCCCTAATGAAGATTGGCAATTGATGTCTGCTGAATTATGTTCCTTATGGGAAAATAATATAATTGATTCAAATTGGCACCCATTTAAGACGATCCCTCTCAATGGCAACGAGCAGGTATATATATTAACTTTAATAAATTCCTCAACACATTATGCATCTAACACTAAACTCTGGACTCTTTACTGCTGGTTTGATGCAGGAAGTAGTAGATGAAGATGACGAGAAGCTGAAACAGTTGAGAAATGAATATGACAAGGTTGCATTTGATGCTGTCAGCACTGCACTATTGGAAATGAATGAATACAATCCAAGTGGAAGGTATCGGGTTGACGAGATTTGGAACTTGAAGGAGGGAAGGAAAGCCAGTCTGAAAGAGATTATTGAGTACTTAATCAAGCAACTGAAGACTCACAAGCGTAAAAGAAAGCACTAGCAATCGCAGCAGCAACCATTTCATGGTAATTAGCAAGCTTATCTATCTATTACTTTCACTGATAGTTCTCTCTTTACATAAATATAATTACTACTAATACCATAATGTTTCTGCTGTGTGTTTCTAACAGAACAAGCTTCTTATGTTTGCCTTCTGTCAACTGCTTCGTGGAGTTCCCAGTTCCTAACAATAGAACATGGAAGCTGCCTCTGATTTCTGGTCAAATTTCAAAGTCCCTACTAACTACTTATACAGTTATACTTAAGTGTAAAGTCTTTCATGTTCAAAACAACATTGAATGGTATATATAGCTAGTAAAGGTTGTAGATAAAAGCAAAAATGAAATGTGGATTTGATGAATCTTATTATAGATAAGGGCAATTCTATGGCTTTGTCTACTGATTCCATCTCATATTTGTCCTTATTTCAATTGTGTTTTTTTCTTAATCAAACCAGAAATTTTGGTATAAAAGTTGGGTTTTTTTTATTTTTTTTATTGACTTAGATACAATGAAATTGGAAGAAAGGACTAATCTTTGTTAGTAAAGACTGCAATAACAACCAAAAAATTCAAACTTTTGGTAATTGGGACCAAATACCCGAGATCACAGATTGATTTTCAAGACAAGGTCAAGAAAGTTTGGAACTAAACCAAACCATGATGAACTGATTGGGAGTTGATTGACATGAGAACCGAAAATAAGCTTAATGAATGATGTTCAATGGTTATTAATACAGAGAATCCTATTTTGTCTTTGAATTTAGGTAATCGGCTGTATTAGAATCATTTTCTCAATAGAAACTAACTGATATAATCAAAAGCTTCGATCAAGCACAGGCTTTAATTTTATTTTTTTTTATCATGACCAAGTTTGTTTAATTGTATTTTAGTATAAATATATTTCATGACTGTTTTATATTTCATGCTGAATGTATTCTATGAATTTGAATGGGAAGGGGAGGGGTTCCAATATGCTGATTGCTGAATATTCTGTTGAATGTTTTTTATACCACATTAAAGGCTGAATATAGCCCACGACAAGATACCAAACCAAATATCCCACATTGCTTAGATACAGAAGAATAATAGCCTTTTTATATAAGAAAGTAGCAACTCAAGATTGTCCCTTCGGGGACATCCGATAAAATTGGAACGATACAGAGAAGATTAGCATGGCCCCTGCGCAAGGATGACACGCACAAATCGAGAAATGGTCCAAATTTTTTTTTTGCTTCTTTCCCTCAATTTCCTTGCATGTTTTATGCTCAATTTGATATTCATGTTCCTGGGTTAGAGGTTCTTTCTGGATTTAGCATGTTTTACTCCCCTGTAGTGATTAGCTCATTATCCCATGATTCACATTTGAGATGGTTTAGGTGCTCTCAGAGTCTTGCTGCATTGGTGTGTTTAACTGTTATTGAAGTCTCATTTAACTATGGGACCTTATATTTCTAGAACTAGGTATGTTGAAATTATTGCTCATAATGAACTGATTTTGTGTAGGAATTGGACTTAATATATCTATTCTTAAGATATACTCTCAGCATATATCTTCTTTTGGAATTGTATCTACTTTTTCCACTCTTAGAAGCTTAGACTTAGAGGCATAAAAAAATGGCCATTAAAGTAATGAAATTTTCCAAATTTTCAAGAAATGGAAAGGGTTTGCATTTAAATCAATTTAATTGGCATTCCAAATTCCAATTTAGAATCATTTGATTTGAAACCACGTCTCCAATTTCCAAATTAAGCACTAGGATTTTGCATGAGCAAGCACAAAAAAGGTGAAAAAAGCTCTTACTTGTTGGAAAATTGGTCAAATGGCTTACTCCTTAATTAAGTTCATCATCAGCCAGGTCATAATGTGCCATTATTAGCATTAGTAAAGTTTCTCTTGTCGAATAAATGAACAGACAGAAATAGAAGACTCGCTACAAAAACAGGAACATAAACTGAGCAGTACTGACCACCCTTTCTCGAGAAACAAACAGAAAATAGTACTAGTCGTCTAGTTATTATATATCACGAGAAGTGTCAAGCAACAAGTATAGCCCATCCAAACTTTAGCCATGACCTGAAAAAGTTGCCATTTGTCATTTTTTTCATTTTCTATAACAAATTTTTTCATTTTTGCACCCGGGAACAGGGAATCAAACAAAACAGACTAATCAGTAGTATGTACCAGTGCCACCTTTTTCCTCCATTCTGTTCTGTTTTATCAAATCCCAAGTGAGAGATTAAACTTTGGAGCTGCATTTTCTTCTAGGACTACAAAAAAACCCCAACTTTGAATTTGAAGAGGATATAAAATCATTCAAGTTCCAAGAAGACGGTCAAAAGAAAAAGAAGTGGTTAGACCCATTTTCAAACCAGGTTTGTTTTTGGAAAGAAGTGGTAATTAGACCCATTTTCAAACACATATAGTCATCTATTTCCTCTCATGTTTCCTTCTTTAATTCGTAAATCTTTTATCCGTTTAATATAGTATGTTTTAAGCTTTCCATGTTGCAATATAGCAGTGTTTCTTTGAAAATTGCTTTCCAACTTCCAAAAAGATCACACTTTCCACTCTTTTTGTTCTACAAGCTTTAGCCCTTGGCCTATCTTCCAAAAGATTCTTTTCTCTTTAGTGGGTTTTGATTATAGAAAATGCACTGCATCTTAGTAGAAAGTATGATTCCTGCATTTGATGGGGTTTTTTTTTTTTTGGTTATTGGTGTTCAGCTTTTACTCTGTTTGTTTTTATGTTGATTATGGAGACTCACGAGGTTTAGAATTCCCATTAATTTTCACAGTTCCCTAATTTGTGTTTGAGCCAAGGTATTGCAATTAGATTGTATTCTTTACTTTTTTTAAGATATTGCAGTGTAAATGTCTTCAATGTTTAATGCACTCCATTTGTTTGATGGAAATTGCAGGAATTTCAGTCTTCTACTGAAAATGAGGAAAGGCAATTATGAAGAGCAGCTGAAGAATGAACGCAGGCATCTCATACATGAGATTGATTACAAGAACTACCAATTGTCTCAAAAGGATGAATCAATCGCCAGTCTTCGTGGACTAGTTGATGGCCTAATACAAAGACTTAACTCCAAGGAGAGTAGGTTGGCAGAGTTGGAGCTTGAATATGATAAAACGGTGAGGCAGCTAATGCATGAGAAGACTATGATGCATGCTGAGTTTATGCATGAGAAGACTATGATGCATGATGAGTTTATGCATGAGAGGACTATGTTCCATGATGAGTTGATGCATGAGAAGACTAAGTTGCATCGCAAATTTTCTGAAGGTAGTGTACATTATATGTTTAGTGAGCAAGATATTAGTACAATATGGATCATTTTGATGCGAAAATTCGGGTTTTTAGTTTTTACCTGAGATTTGGTTTACAAATTTTAAGGACAAGATCAATTGCTTTGCTTTCTATTTATCTCTTATATTGCAGAATGAAGGGAAATAGAGCTAACAGCTCTAGCATGCTTAGAGATGAATTTAGTTAAATAAACTTCTGGTGCTTGTTTGCTTGGACCATATGATATCAATGTATAATTAGGATTGAAAACTGTAAAAAAGCATGTTCTATGACTCCTTGTCTTGGCCTGAACTTGTAAGAATCAGCCACTTTTTGGACTTTCTAGGTGAAGTTTTGAGTTAATTTTAACTGTTGCTCATGCTTACATATCTTTTTTTGGTACTGAAGCACTTCATATCTTATGCTATGAGATATTATAATGTGATAATTTTTCTGTAATTTCTATCAGTTGAACTAATACTTTGATGGGTGGTATGTCACACAATTTATTATCTATTTAAAATATTTCTTTAAGTTTTGTCCACATTGTGTTCTTAATACTCATTTTTCCCCAGAAATCAGAAGGATCAAGTCTAGAAACATTCAGCTGAAGTGTGAACTTAGAAAGCTTACTGAGGAACTTGAAGAGTTTAAATCCCAGAATGATCCAAAACAGAGGACCCCGTTGAATGAAATTGAAGTGGTTAGCATACCTGTCTTAATTTCTATGTTTGATCTATGAACTATCTGTTGTAGATGCTAGACAAACCTGCAGTCAACTGGTTTCTAGCTTAACATGAATGAATCTTGTTCTAGCATTTAGCTTGTTCATGAACTATTATTTTGCCATGCTGACTTGAAAATTTGGACTATATCTGATGCAGCCAAAAGAGAATTTGCCTTGTCAGGATCTTGTTGAAGTTCCTTTTGCAGTTGACAAAGCTTCAAGTGATGAGATATCTGCTCTAAGGAAAGAGTTGGAGGAAAATTCAGAAAAATTGGAAGATTTGGAAAGCCTTTGCAATTGTCTGACTGTCAAAGAAAGCTCAACTAATCAAGAGCTCATAGATGCTCGTAAGGAATCAAGACAGGTAACTCTGTTCTATCCATGTTTCTTGTTTCTCTCCACAGTTCATTATTACTCCATATATTATTTTCTTTGATAATGCAAGGTTGTTAATGGTGCAGGGTTTAAAAGATATATTGAACAGTAGAACAACTCTTGTGGTCAAAAAAATGGGAGAGATTGATAAAAGAGCTTTTGACACTGCTTGCAAACTAAAGTTCCCTAATGAAGATTGGGAAGTAAAGTCTGCTGAATTATGTTCCTTATGGGAAGAGAATATAAGTGATTCAAATTGGCATCCTTTTAAGATGATTTCTCACAATGGCAACTCGCGGCGGGTATCTTCTGATCTTCATACACCCACACTGCACATATATTAACTTTAATAAATTTCTTATCACATTTTATGCATATAACACTAAACTATGAACTCTTTACTGCTGGTTTGATGCAGGAAGAAGTAGTAGATGAAGATGATGAGAAGCTGAAACAGTTGAGAAATGAATATGATAAGGTTGCATTTGATGCTGTTAGCACTGCACTATTGGAAATGAATGAATACAATCCAAGTGGAAGGTACCCAGTTGATGAGATATGGAACTTGAAGGAGGGAAGGAAAGCCAGTCTGAAGGAGATCATTGAGTACTTAATCAAGCAACTCAAGACTCACAAGCGTAAAAGAAAGCGCTAGCAATCGCAGCAGCAACCATTTCATGGTAATTAGCAATCTTATCTATCTGATCATTACATAAATACAATCCAAGTGGAAGGTACCCAGTTGATGAGATATGGAACTTGAAGGAGGGAAGGAAAGCCAGTCTGAAGGAGATCATTGAGTACTTAATCAAGCAACTCAAGACTCACAAGCGTAAAAGAAAGCGCTAGCAATCGCAGCAGCAACCATTTCATGGTAATTAGCAAGCTTATCTATCTGATCATTACATAAATACTAATACTATAATGTTTCTGCTATGTGTGTTTCAAACAGAACAAGCTTCTTATGTTTTCCTTCTGTCAACTGCTTCATGGAGTTCTCAGTTCCTAACAGTAGAACATGGAAGCTGCCTCTAGTTTCTGGTCTAATTTCAAAATCCCTACTAATTACATATACTTAGTTGTAAAGCCCTTATATTTAGAAAAACATATAATGGTATATATATAACTTTTCTTTTTTGGAAGAATATAATGGTACAACAGCTAGTAAAGGTTGTAGATATGAAAACAAATATGAAATGTGGATTTGGATTAATCTTATTATACAAGTTAATTACTAAAAGTGTTTGCAAAATCTCTGATGTTTGTACTTCTGCATTTTCACTTTAGCTTTGGGAAAATGGTTACTATGATGCAAGAATTATTAGTTATTACATTCACTAACATATTTATGAGATTACTTAACTATTACTATATTGTATCAAAAATCCAAGGATTAAATCTATACTATATATAAAAGTACGAGTTATGAGAAACTTTTGAATCGACTATTATATCCTTATTTTTCTAATTGAATCGACCATTATACCCTTATTATTCAAACATATTTCTTAAATGTCATTACTTAACTATTATAGTTTTATTCTACTAAAAACTCTATTTTTATTCAATTAAATCTAATATCTTTATAATTGCTTTATTTTTTTACTATTTTTGTTTTCAAAATATATAGTTTTATTCTACTAAAAACATTATTTTCATTTAAATAAATTCAATATTTTATTATCTCAAAAAATTCAATATTTTATAATTATTTTATTTTACCATTCTAATTTTAAAAAGTTATTATGATTGACATCTTACTATTTGATAGTTTATAATAATGTATTATGATTAAAATTTATTATTTCCCTAATGTGCAATTATTTTATTTGACTTATAATTGATTTTTTGCTTGATATATTGCTTGCTGTATAATTAAAAAAAATCTCACATTCTTATAACTATATCATTTTTACCATTTTACTATTTTAATTAAAAAAACTTAGATGTATTAGAAAATTTTAAATATACTTTTATAGTTTTACTCAACTAAAAACTCTATTTTTATTTTTCTGTAAAAAAAACTCTATTTTTATTTAATTAAATCT
>AWWV01014042.1:0-17600 GCA_001974805.1 Corchorus capsularis | reverse complement strand
TTAAATAATTATCAATCAATTACAACTTTGATTGAAAAAATTAACTAACAATCACTAACTTGATTCATTTATTTAATTAGCATGTTCAATCAATTTATTTTTTTCTAACGTAATTACTAAATAAATTATTTATTTATGGCAAAATTATAGGAGTAACTTTGATTGGCAATTTTGACTTAGGACTAACTTGGTTCATTTATTTATTTAGCATGTTGAATCAATTTATTTTTTGCTAACATAATTACTAATTGATTCATTTATTTATGGCAAAATGTAATAATCACCAATTAGTTATAACTTTGATTGGCAAAGTTAATTACTAATTTTTTTTGGCAATTAATTAACGACTAATTTGATTCCCTAATTTATTTAGTATGTTCAATCAATCTATTTTTTTTGCTAACATGATTACTAATTGATTCATTCATTTATGACAAAATCAAATAATCATCAATCAATTATAACTTTGATTGACAAAGTTGATCAACGACTAACTTGATTCATTTATTTATTTAGCATGTTCAATCAATTTTTTTGTAATATAATTACTAATTGATTTATTTATTTATGGAAAAAATAAATAATCATCCATCAATTATAACTTTGATTGGCAAAGTTAACTAAGGACTAACTTGATTCATTTACTTATTTGGATGTTCAATCAATTTATTTTTTTGTAACATAATACTAACTGATTTATTTATTTGTGGCAAAATTAAATAATCATTAGCTTTTGGGGCGGTGCCTTTTGGAGTCTAGTTACTAATTGATTCATTGTTTTCCTCAAGTACTTGTAATTTACAGTCCATTGAAAAAAAAAATTATTAAGCCACACGAACTCCAAAACATTAAGATAAGACCAAACATTATAATTGTTCAAATAAGAATACAACTAACCTTACAACTTATTGAAAATCTTTAAGTAAAAACAGAAGATTCATTTTCATTAAAAAAAAAAAGGAAATTAAGCAACTATTAAAGTAAATAAGTAATTATTGACTATGATAATGCTTGAAATTAAATAATTCAATAAGTCAAAATATCAAACGTAATCAATCTATTTGATTAAAAAAAATAGATGATTTGCTTTTCTTAAAGGAAATAAAGCATAATTAGTTATTTAAAATCTTTAAGTTTAAACAGAAGATTCATTTTCATTAAACGAAAAAGGGAAATTAAGCAACTATTAAAGCAAATCAGTAATTATTGACTATGATCATGCTTGAAATTGAATAATTCAATAAGTAAAAAATATTAAACGTAATCAATCTATTTGATTAAAAAAATAAATGATTTGCTTTGTAATTAAATACTTGCTCTTATTTATTGATGATATTTATATGGTAAATAAGCAACTATTATAAAAAATTAGCAATAAATAAATAAATAAATGTTTTTTTTTAAGAAAATTAAAACTCACAAAGTTAAAAAAAAAAAATTGTTAGTACATAGTTTAAGAACATAAGAGTGAAAAATAAGAATTACACAAAAAACTTTAGAAAAAGAATATGAATATACAACAACTTATTAACTATTCTATTGAGTACTTATTCAATCAATGATTTGGTCAATAATTTTGACCAAAACTAAAAATAATATAAGATCGTACATAATCAAAGAAATTTAAACAGAATGAAAGCTAACAAAAAAAATCAATGAGTACAAAATCAAAGAACATAACAAAAAAATTGTAAAACTTAATAGTATTATATAACAGAAGGCCAACAAAATTGCATATAGAAATTTAAAATAATTATGAAAAAAAATAACGAATGATATATAAGAAAAAAGTAATAATAGTATTTAAAAAACATGAGAGACTTGGATATAAAAAAACAAAAGATATGTCAAGAAGAATAGGAGATGGAGAAGTAGAAAGAAACTTGTACAAAATTTGTAAAATAATGGAGACAAAAAATTGAATAAAGATTGTGGAACAATGATGAAAAATGCTGAAACTATTGGCCTTTATATAGATGACAGAATCACCATTTAAGGTAAAATGTATGTGAAATTAAATTTGATTGAGGCAAATCAAATGGAAATTGGAAATTTGATTGAGAGTGATTTATGGTAGTAGTATGAAGGAATAAAACATAATTATGTAAAGTTTTCATTAATAATTGTAATTGATTTTGATTTGAATATATTCAATCAAGTCAATGAAATTGGCATTTAACAATGAAATTAATCAATTAGTTGATGAGATAATTGTGGATCTAAAACATAATAATTAGGATGTAATTTTCAATCAATTTAATTAATACATGCCACTTGTCAGAAGGAGAATGTCTCAATAATTAATGACATTCTTTTTGTCCAACGTCTACAGTTTTAATATATACTAGAATTTCCCGGCCGCGCTTCGCGAGCGGCTGTTTTATTTTATAAATTCTTTTAAGAAAATTTCAGTTAAGAAATGAAATTTTGTTGTGAAATGATAACAAAGCAAACGAAGAAAATAGAAAATTGAAATGTGAAAAAGACAAGAGAATAGAGAGACAATAAAATATGGAGAAGAAGAAAATATGAAAAAAGGGAGAAATTATTTTTATTCATCCTATTCCATAACAAAGTAGGTGGTGTATTTATAGGCACATAGATACATCACCATAAATATAAGAGGATGAACTTAGTACATAGGTATATATGTATGAATGAACCAAGTTATTAATCTTATCCATGCTTTAATTTTAGATTCATGGACATCCACAATATATATGTATATTCATAACAAATTTATAATTAATTTATAATTATTTGATCATTTATTTTATATAGGAAAGGGGATGAATGTCTTTTGATTTTTCCAAACTAAATGAATACAAATATAATAAACAAACATTAGAAAATTAACTATTGACACTTGTCAAAAAAACCTAATGCCACGTGACACTCAATGAAAGCTTTGCTTATAAAATTAATAGTAGGTTTAATATATATATATATATATGATGATGATTATTTATTCTTCAAAATTTTCCATAACCCATTTTACAGGGCAAAAAAGACAAGTAAAAGGCAGAGCCCAAAAGAAAATTAAAGAAACATGAGTGAATGGGCCTCTCTGCCAAAAAACCTAAACCTAGCCCAAGACCCCATTATAAATATTCGTATATAACAAGAACACCCATCTTAAATCAGTTGGTAAACCCTAATCGCCTCCATAGCTGCAAAAATCCCCAAACAGAGCTCTGTTTATCTAAGCCTTCCTTCTGCAAAAATTCTCTTAAGATTTTTCTTTCAAAGGGGGCGAAGGGCTGTGATTAAAAAGAGAGAGGCTTGAGTGGGATAATAGAGAGATTAACAGAAAATAGAAAAGAAAAAGTTTTGAAGATGCCGCCTTTCTCTGAAGGCTTTGGTGTCTCAAAAGATTTTCTTTTTTGTGTTTCTGTTTCTCTTTTTCTTCCCATTTTCCAATCTGGGTTTTTCCCACAATGACTTAAAAAACCAATCTTTACACTTGATATGAGCCCTAAACCCCCTTATTTATTTTTACTTTGGATTTGGGTATTTTTGTTTATAAAATATTGCATTTGTTGTATTTTTATGAAAGAAAGCAATTTCTTAATGCTTTGTTTCTATAACAACAGTGCAGAAATTGAAAGCCTGATTTTGCTTCTTTGGAAACAAAGAAAACAGAGTTAGGCAGCGGCCAGACAACCGTAGGGATGGTATCCACAGATTAAGGGCAATTCTATCCCTTTTGTCTACTGATTCCATCTCACATTTCTCCTTATTCAGAAATTTTGGTAGAAAAGTTGGGGTTTTCTTTTTCAGATTTTGTGTATCATAAGCCAAGAAATGTTTTCTCAAAAGTTTTAGCTCTGTTTTGTTCCTGTAGTATTAATGGAGCTGGAATAGGAATACCAGGTGTTGAAATCTTTGCCATGCATGAACATGATTGCCAATGCTGAATCAAACTTTGGACTGAACTGAATTCATGAACTACTAAATCAAAATGAACTGATTGGGATTTCGATTTGACATGAAATTGAAGTAATCAATCGGCCCATGAAAACAGGGGATTTAAGAGTTAACCAAGATTGTAGTTTACCATATGGACCTTGATTAGACTTCAATTTTAAAAACTTAAAATCAGTGCTTTGAGACTTGGATGCAATGAAATTGGAAGAAGAAAGGACTAATCTTTGTTAATAAAGGACTACCAAGATATTCAAGCTTTTGGAACTGGGGCCAAATGTTCAAGACAAGGTGAAGAAAGCTGTGAACCAAACCATAATTAACTGATTGGGAGTTGATGGACATGAGATTGAAGCAAATCCATCAGCATATCAAAACAGGGGATTTAAGAGTTAACCAAAGTTAAAGTTTATCACAGGGACTTTAGTTGAACTTCAAAGTTCAAATCAGTAATGAAAATGGAAGAGGGTTAATCTTTGTCATTATTGGGAATTTGGGACCAAATGCCAGAGAACAGAGAATGGTTTCAAGACAAGAGCAAGAAAATTTTGAATCAAAGTGAAAAGACATCAACCCTAATCATTGACATTGTGCTGTTTTTGTTGTTAGTACTGTTAACAACAGCTAAATTAAGCTTAAGTTAAGGTAAATTCCAATATTAGTATATGAAAAAGTCAATAACTGAACAAAAGTGATAGAAGTAGAGACAGATCTAAATAATGCTCCTACTAATGTTTGGTTTTCTCAGGCTTAGGTAGTCTAAAAAGAGACATTCAAATGCATGTTACATGAAAGAATCCAATGACCCTCTTTCGGCTAATAGCAAAAGCAAAAATGGAAGAATCCAATGTACATGTATCATCATTATTCTTCACTCTGTTTCTTTCCAAAATTTTCTTTTTGGTTTCCCTCATACTTCTCCTTGCATATGTTCCAAGATTTTTTAACATTAGAAAATGAAATTGATCACATTTCAAGCAATACATTCATCTTATCATCTAATATCACAAGTAGGATTGTTTACAAAGGTTGACATAAGTGATTAAGGTTTAGATGTTTTGTTCTAGTTTCAATCTCGTGTATACTTTCAATGAACTTGTAAATTCTTATATTTTTCCTTTCGAGCATAAATCAAATGTATTCATATATTTGTTTAACGGTTCTGACTTATCATGTCTAAATCAGAACCTACTATGAGATTAAAACTCTCCCAATAATAATATTTTTCATTCACAATATATTCAAACTCAAAACATCGTTTAAGAGAAATAAGTGTCGGAATACTTGATCCAATTAATTGTTAACTTTTCTTTTGAGAGAAGAGAAACATACTATGCTAAATTGCTAATTGCTAATATGTAAAACTGAATTGCTAAATACCGCCCCATTTTTTACGCTTTTGCCCTTTGCTTCATTTTCTAATCTTAAAACTATCACGAATGTAGAATAGCGTTAACGTGCTGTATTTTGATGACGATTTAAGAAAAATGAACGATAACGTGCCGTATTTTGATGACGATTTAAGAAAAATGCAATTTTTGACGAAATTTAGGACTGATGGCTCCGCCTTGGCGGAGAAGTACTAGTGGGGAGGCTCCGTCATAGCGGAGCCGTCCTAGTGGGGAGACTCAGTGTAAAAAGTGCAAGAGGCAAAGGACAAAAGTGTAAAAATTGGGGGTGGTTAATAGCAAAAATGGGGCGGTATTTAGCAATACCCTGTATAAAAACACTTCTTTCATTAAATTAAATATTAGAAATTTAGAAGAAAAAAAAAGTATTCAAAGCTGCGGGCTACAACTTCTTTCTAAGCCACTTCAGCCCCCATTACATTTCACTTTCTTTAACCTTTACCCTTTCACCCCAAAAAGAAGAAAAAAAACAGTAAAAACCCATTAGCCATAAGCCCATAACAACCCTTTTTCCCCAACAAACTTTCCCTCATTTTACCAAGAAAATTTGTAAACGAAAAACCCAAAAAAACCCTCTCCTCCTTCATGAAATTAGATTAGATTATATTCTTAAACCCTGAAGTTCTTGCCAGTGAAAGTCTGACCAAACTGCCAGTTCGAAGGGGCAATGTTCCATGAAGTAGAAGTTCTACGGTCACTGCCGGTGACCCTAAAAGAAAGTGACTGACCAACCAAAACGGCGTTGGATTGCCAGTTTTGTCCCCAGTTTCTGCTCAAGGTCATCCACCCTGTTTTCGAACCTTTCACGCTGGCCTTCACGATGTCACCAGCGCCTGCCACGTTGGTGATCAAAACCAAGTTGAAGTAACGGAAACCGTTGATTGTGAACCTGATTCCTCCTTGTTTCCGGCACGGCACCCTGGAGAAACAGAGCAAAAGATAATGTTTTTAATACTACAATCAACTTTAAGAAAAAGTGAAGTTTGGGTTTTCTTGGGTTCTGTTTGTTTCTCGGGAATCGTGTGAATTACGCGGGAAAAAGTGTTTGACACCAAACTTAAACCTAAACCGGTTTCATACTGTTTTTTTTACACCAAAAAGCAATGCATGACTTTTCTTTTTCAGGCAAGAAGATTGGAATTCTCTGTTTTGAGTTAAGAAAAAACCAGAGGTCTCTGTTTTTTAGTTAAGAAAAACCAGAAGTCTCTGTTTTTTTTTACCTGCGATAAGAGACAGGGACAATGCCGGCGCGGTACTCGGCAATCTTAAGGAACATGGGCATGGCGAGATCGAAGTGAGGGCGAGGAGGGTTGCACCAGCCGCCATTGTCACTAGGAAGAGCGTAATTTGGCGGGCAAAAGTTGGTTGCTGTAATGAAAATCGAAGGACTACCGCCATGGCACCATTGAGGATCATTTGCGCACTTGATCTCAAAACAGGCACCGCAACTCAAGCCATTGTTGAAAAGTGCAGTGCTCAAAGCCGCCGTGTTAACTCCATAGCCTTGGCTGTATAAGTTTCCATAACCGCAAGCTCCACCTGCCAAAAATGGAAAAACAAAATGTCAGATACAGTTGAAACAGGGGAAAGCAGGGGTTTTCTTAAACCCCAAGGTAGGGTTTTCTTGATTTGAAAGTTTATGGAATTTTAAGAAGTACCCATTGTTCCAGAAGCATCACTGCCACCATAGAAAGTGGCATGGGCGGTTTGCCATCCACCGCCAGAGTAAACACCGGGAATTCTAGCTTCAGCAGTAAAAATGAGAAGCAAAGAAACTAAAACAGTTAGAACATTGCCAATTGCCATTCTTTTTTTCCTTGTGAGAAGCTAAAGGGAAAGTTTGGGGTTTTGAAGATAGTGGGAAAGGGTTGTGACTTGTGAGGGAAATGGCAGAGTTTGGACTGGTATTTATGGAGAGAAAATCAAAGACCAAAAAAAAAAAGGTTAAGACTTAAGAGAGAGAAAAAGAGGAACAATATTTGTCAAAAAAGTGGAAAATTTTGTATAGATTCAAAGATAATATCACAATCTCTCTCCTTAATTAATGCAATTTTGAGCTCTTGTTAGTTACTCACTTTTATTTTTTCTAATTATTGCTCTAATTTAATTTTTATCTTGGCGGTAATTCAATTCAAGTTCTTTTTATGACATAATTGCCCTTGGTAATTAACCAAGTTTTGTTATGAAAAGTGGTGGATTTGGTGAAAAGGTGGGGCTATGAAGTGGAATTATGATGTAGGACATAAGAAAGAGTTTGGTGCTTCCTTCCTCCGCCAATTGCTTTGCTTTAGCTACAAGTTGTGCCATCAATTACAGTTCTTTTGCCCCTCTAGTCTAGTTGCTCCCAACAACAATGTTCTTTTTATTCTTCCATTTTTTTTTTCATTCTTTTGAATTTTGGAAGAAGGAAGGAAGGGGGGATTGAAATGGAGGGAAAAGTGGGGTCTACTAAATGTACGGATAGATTTGCATCATCATGCTTGAACATTTGCTTCACATTATGGATTCTTGGGTTGGGTCCCCTCTGGATTTGCAACTACTATTAACTAAATTCTAACTAAAAATGAACCATTATAGTAATTATAGTAATGTATGTAATGATATAAATTCATGTATTGACAAGAATTAGTAGTGCTACGATTTCTTTAAATACAAGAATCTTTTTTCAAAGCATATGGTATAGCATGGATAGCAAAAATATTTCATAATCATATCTTTATCTGGGTACAAGGGGATGTCATCGGTCATTTGATATGGTGGTAGAGCCATAAAGTACTAGACTCTTAATTCCGGTGTATAGGATTGGATACCTAGTAATAGGTCTGGTCAAAAATCGACCGAACCGATTGAACCGACCGCACCGATTTGAAATGGTGCAAACGGTACGGTGTAAACGGTGCAATCGATTTAATCAGTTTTTAGCGGCGATGCAAATGGTTTTTCGGGGTCGGTGGCGGTTCACTAATTAGTGAACTAACACCACCGAAAAATCGACCTTTTATATATACTAGTCTTCGCTTCCACGTGCGTTGCACGTAATACTTTAAATTATATGAAGATTAAAATCTTAAGCATACTACTAATTTTGTCCTAGAAAATTATATTATTAGAGATGACAAAATTTCATCCGAGTGTGGGTATTCGACTCGACTGCCTGAAACCGAACCAGATCCAACTCGATTCGACCAAAAAATCCGCTCAATTCGAAACCGAAATTATTTGACCCCAAATCATTAATGACCCAAACTCGATCAACCCGAAATTACCTAAATCAAGATTAATTATATTTAAATGACCAGAATCCGAAAAGACCTAAACCTGAAAATTAGAGGCTAAACCAGAGGCTCAAACCCAAAATTATTGGAACCATATGACCCAAAACCGAAAAACACACAAACCAAAAATGACCTAAATCCAAATGACCAGACATTTGAGCGATCCAAACTCAACCCAGCCTAAAACCAAAAATTAACCGAACCCGTATAACCCAAAATTTCCTTAACCCGAAACTGAACCCAAATCCAACCCGACCAGCCCATTTATATATACATTGGGTTTTACCATCAAAGTAACAAAAGAAATTATTCCACACAAATAAAAATATTAACAATGTATAAAACAACAAATTTAAACCCACAACAAAGTTGTATTTATCAAGAAAAAAATAATTATAAGTCAAATAAAATAATTACACGTTAGGAAAATAACAAATTTTAATCATAATACATTGAACTATTAGATAGAAAATGTCAATCATAATTACTTTTTAAATTAAAATGGTAAAAATAAAAAAAATTATATAAAATATTGAATTTAATTAAATGAAAATAGAGTTTTTAGTAGAATAAAATTGTATATTAGAAAAAATTTTAATATATCCAAATTTTTTGGTAAAAATAAAGTAATTATAAAGATATTAGATTTAATTAAATAAAAATAGAGTTTTTAGTAGAATAAAATTGTATATTAGAAAAAATTTTAGTATATCCAAATTTTTTGGTAAAAATAAAGTAATTATAAAGATATTAGATTTAATTTAATTGAATAAAAATAGAGTTTCTAGTAGAATAAAACTATAATAGTTAAGTAAGGGCATTTAAGACAATATATTTGAAAAATAAGGGTAAAATAGGCAATTCAAAAGTTTCTCAAAACTCGTACTTTTATATATAGTATATATATATAGTAATTTTTTTATTATATATATATATGAAATAAAATATAGTTTTAGTTTATAATTATTTATATAGATATATGATTATTACTTTGTTAGTTATAACAAACTAATAATCTACCTTATTATAACTAATATATATGATAATTAAACTAATAATCTAACTTTAATATAAAAAAATAATAATCTACATAAACCGAAAAACCGAAAATCGAATCGAAAACCGATAAACCGAACTTATCGCTTTCATTGAAATTTCGGTCGGTTATCGGTTATATATATACCAAAATAAAAACCGAAAAAACCGACACCGAAAAATGAGCAGCCCTACCTAGTAACCTCAAGTACAAAAAAAATCTGGAAAGGGGATTAATTAATCTAAATGTTATACATAACAAGTGTCAATCATTTTGAAGATTGATAGATATATGTTTTGTGAATTATTTTTTTTTTTTCCACAAATTATCTATCAATATATAGGGATCGAACCGAAATGTCTTCCCTCAAATGTTATGTTTTTCTCCTTGCAACAAAAAAAGATTATCAATAATGTAGTTTATTTTCTAAAAGAAAGAGCAACTTTACTGTCAAAAAAAAAAAAAAGGAGCAACTTGAGTAAGAAAAAATGGAAACAATAGTCAATTAAAAACAGCTAAGTGCATGCATGTTTTTGAAATTGGGATTTGTACATTCACACGTTAATTTGAAGATCATTCTTCAATTAGTAATTTTTTTTCCAAAAAAAAAAGAACAAAAAAGGAGGGGTTAATTAATAATTAATAATGACCTTAAAAACAGCAAATTTCAAAGACAAGAAAACAAAAAGAAAGACCAAAATTTAGGGTACTGGGGCCCAATAAACCGCATTCATCGGGCCACGTATTACGCCGTGCATTAGCCGTACGTTATAGTGGACTCAATTGTAAAAAGGGAAAAATTAAAGTCTTTGACGGTCCGGTCAAGTTTTTACACTTTCACTATCTTCTATACACTATGCCTATGGTTTTTATTTTTAATTTTAACTTTAAAGTCAAAGTTTTTCCAATATTATTTCTTCGATTAAAAAACCAAAAAAAAAAGCAGAAGACAAAAGTCAAGTTAGAAGAATTATGTTAATTTTATTTGTTCCTTGACAACCTAATCCAATTCATAGTATGTAATGTAAAGTTCTTCTCTGTTGAGTTTATGAAATAAACCTAGATGTGAAAGCGATTGGCATTATCTAGGGAAAAAAAGTCTTTAGAAAAACTAAATATTTTGGAAGTAATAATTCTATAGAATTCAAGATAAATGCGTTGGTATCTAGCATTTTACTTCAAAAAGATCTTTAATTATCAACCATTAATTTGTAATTAAGATAATTCATGATTACAATTCGAATTATGAATTTTTAGTTGATAGAACAAGTGTCTAAAAGAACGGGTTTGATCGGATCGGGTCAAGTTTGTAAATCAGAAATTCCCTCTTACCAAATAACTCAATCCTTAAAGAAAACTTATATGGTCGTACAAATTCTTATAACACATTGTTGTTACCAGACATTTAACTCAATGATGAGTACGTACTAATATTGTATATAATTCTCCATCGAAAAGGCTTGATATTCAAACATCAAATCCCTTCCTCAAATCAATATAATGAGTTCTTATCATTAATAATGACAATAATTACTTCTAAATTAAATGGTATAAAATTAGTTAAATATTAGTGCATGACAAATAGTATGAGAATAATATATGAACATAGTGGGCATAAAATTTCAAAACCAATAGCTAGCAAGAAATTAAGCAAAGCTATAGAAAACAGTTAGGGGGCGGTGGTGCATGCTTTACAGCTCTTTAGTCTTTAAGCTAAGAACTTATAAGAAGAGAGAAAGGACAGTGACGAGGCAAAACAAGTCTAAATCCAAAAGTATCGAAACCCATCAACCAAATCTAAGTGAAATAGACCACGTCATCCAATTTTTATTAAATTTCATGCTTTTGTTTGTTCAACAACACCCATATCCAAAACCCAAACCCTTTTTTTTTCTTGATAGATCATAAGAGATTTGAAAGCTTAATTATTAATGTGATCAAACAATATTATAGTTGTTTGATGAGACCCTCCCCTTCATATTTCTCTACCTTTATATTTTGCATGTGAAGTTGCAACCAAAATTCCACCTCACTCTATAAACTATGCTTCACCCTCACTTCTATACCTAATTTTGATGCCATATATATTAGTCAAACTCCTTCCCCTCTTTCTTTCACATGCCAATAAAATCCGAACATTTTACTCATTTATTTAAATAATGGTTTCGAATCTTGACAATTTTAAGTATCAATAAGAATTTTAGTTTCAAACCTTTATATATGAAAAAATCGATCAATGTATTGTCAATTGTCATCCATTTGCTGTAATTGTACTAAAAAATGTGAATACAAAACTTAATTAGGTATGTAATATTTTTCCGTTAAAGAAAATATGCAACTAATTACTAGCTAGGGTTTATCATTTAAAAAAAAGAAGAATTTTTAAAAGCTTGAACAAGAAGGATAGAATATATATTACTATATCTTGTGAAAGAGCTATATAAAATTGTAATTTTCTTTCAGAGATGCTTCGAAAGATTGGATTTCTCCAGTTCATATCGTGAATGCAATTGCAGATTGGATAACTACTCACTTTAATGGCCTTCAATTGGGTTTGCATGTTTGTCGTTCTCCTTCAATGTGGAGCTTTTTTCCCCCTTTTAATCTGAATCTTTGGGCATTTCTAGCCTAGATTTATGTAACTAATTTTTGTTATTTTTCAAGGTAAGTAAATTTGAAACAGTGAAAGTATAATTAAATGCCATTTTAATTGTTTATATATAACAAAGCGGTTGGACTTGGGCCCAAAAAAAAAAAACTAACTGTTCTTATATGGAGTAGTAATTTGAAGTGAATTATAAGATAAGTATAGATAATTAGCTCGATTACAAAGGAAAGTATGAGATAATTTTGAAGTTAATTATAAGAAGGAAATCAGGCAAAGATTTGGTATAATTACTCTCCTCCAGACAAATAGATACGTTTCTTACAACTTAGGTATTATTTGTATGTAATGAATGGCCATTATATATAATTCCTTAATTAAAATAAAATAATTAGAACAAAATATACATGGACAAGAAAAACACACAACATTAAAAAAGGAAAAGAAAAGATTCAAAGTGATATCATGGCAACAAAAGGCAATTTAGTTGGTACACTTCTGAAGTTAGTTGACAGTTAAAGATAAGAGATTTGTCTCTCTGCAACTACATTTTCATGAGATAATAACCCTTCAATGTTTTTTTTTTTTTTTTTTGATCTTTTTTAATGTCATGTTGACTGTTTTTGTGTGGAACAAAATTTGGTAAAAAATTATTAGGAATCATTTCAAATCATGTGTAAAAAGGAATGGTTTATATGATGCACATATCCTTCAAGGTCAATGGCCCCAAATTAATGTCTTTTGTTCCCTTATGAATGAAGAAATATTGCTACTATAAGTGTATAGGCTATAAAAATGGCAAGTTGAAACTTGAAACTAAGAAATGGGTATCATATTCCATGAAATTAAGTTCATCCTTACAACTTTAGTAATAATTTTTGCCCGTTAATTAGTTTGTTTGTTACGATTCTAATTAATTTGGAGTTCAGAAAATAAGAAGGCATCGAAAACAATCTCTTTTAACTATTAAGTCTAATGTCCATATTGAATTATGATAATGACATCTATCGAGACTCTCATAAGTATTTGTCACTAAATTAGCATGCAATAAACAAATTAAGGGGAGTGATTATAAGTGAATTATGGGTATAATTTACAATCCTTTGAAGCAAATTCCAAATGCATGCTTTGTTCATAAAAGAACTTACTTTGCCTTGTCTTTACCAGACCATGTTCTTGGCCCAAGGGGCCATTACCCAAACTATGTCTCTTCTTTAAAAGAAAAAAAACATGCTCCAAAACTATAATCTCAAAATATTATTAAGTTTTCTATTGAGCTTTACGCAATCCCTAAAAAAAGGGTTCCAAGTTTCTTGAGCAAGCAAATTTGGAATCATATCTCCTTCAACTTTCTTCCTTTGCTTTTCTAATTGTTTTTGTGTTTTCTCTTTTCAAAAGCACAATCTAAGCCCAAGGCTGTGGCCTCTTTGAGGGGGACCTTCAATCACAATTGATCTTTTGACTGTGACTTCACTATATATGTTTTGCTGAATCTACTTTAAGCTTAAATGAAGAGTAACTAACTCATCAACTAACCTAACCAACCATCCAAAAAAATTAATGGCTAAAAGGGTCACATGCCATCATTTTGTTTTTTCAGAAGCAAAATCACAAGAGAAGATTCCTTTTGTTCTTGGGCCTTGTTAGAATTAACCCATGATGGAATTCCTTAGCTCTGTTTCTTTGTTTTCTTTTCTGGCTTAAAATAGCAAATAGATTAACACAACTCAAAGCTCTTAGCCATTAGATTAGAGAATTCATTTTCTTTAGCATAAAAGCATGTATTCTCATCCGTTTTAATGGTATAGGATTAATTCTGTTCAAGTCGGGTTTGTATACCACGAAAATAAAATTCGAACTCTCGAGATCTTACTTAAAAGAAATAAATGTTGAACTATTCCAACGAGAATTCATCTTGAAAGCTATGTTTGGTGATTGAGAAATGAGATCATAATTGGATGAACATTATGAACACGAATCCAAGACTTTAGCATCTTTACTAAAAACAGAGATATTGCAAATCACTGGCCAAAAGTAATAGCCAAACTAACAATATTAATTTTAGGTCAACTTATTGTGCCTTTCTTTTTTGGGGGTTTATCAACAGTGATGATAGATAGCCCCAATTTGTAGGACACGTTATCCCATGACCATGTGATGAAATTATTTCATTTCCATTCATGGGGATCTTCTAGATTTGGGTAGGAATTGCCCTAAGATGATACATATGATATTACTCTGTTTTTTTGGGTCCTCGAAACAACATACATTCTTGCACTTAAGGACATTCCCGGCACTTGAAATTAGAACACTAACTAACATATCAAATTGCACAATCCGAGAACACCTCTATTTTCTCTATTTGTGATAAGCATGAACACTGGGATTCAATATTTTAGCTAAACCAAGGATTGAGTTTATCAGGAAAATGTCAACAAGTAAAAGACACTAATTAGATTGGTTAAGGAAAAATGTTATCCCCTAGAAATTTGAGAGCCATATATATTTGACATCCCTAAATATGCCGAGATTTAACTATATTTTAAGTTTCTAACAACTACATATAGGAAAAAGAAAACAACTAGCTTATCAGCCCACAAAGATATTGGTTTGAACTTTGAATGCAGTTGTTATACTAGGCTTTTATAAGCCAACTCTGCCTGGTCGGTTTGAAATTAAACCTTATTTCAGTAGTCTTTAGTACTTTTTGCTTGCTGTTATTGACATGGAATGTTTAAACTATGGACTTATTCTAGAGGTTATAAGGAAATAGATTCCTGAGAAACAAGGAACAAAAGGGTAACTGATATGAATCAATGTTCTGTAATAGGTGGAATAAGGACAATTTGTTTCAGTATAAATAGTTGAGAATTGCAGTTCAATTTCTGCACAATTAGTACTCATCGAAAAGTGTAGTCATTTCTTCACAATTAGTATTTTCTGCACAATTGAGAAATGGAAGCTCCAATGAAGTTGATGTGTGTTGCTATGTTCCTTGTGGTTTTGAGCATTGCAGGGTTCAATGGAGTGCATGGATCAGGACAACAATATGGGCCATGTGGGAAACACAACATTGAGAAGGAAGCTGAGAAATTGGAGCCTTGTACAAGGGCTGCACAAAATCGTTACGTTCCTGTTCCCAAGCGTTGCTGTGACGTGATTGAGAAAAAGCTCAAGAGTCCCGGTTGCCTTTGTGCCATTATGTTTACTAATACAGCTAGGAACGCCGGAATCAAACCGGAAATTGCCGTCACTATTCCAAAACGTTGCAACATTTACGGTCGTCCTGTCGGTCACAAGTGCGGAGCTTTCCCACTGCTCTAGAGATCTTGTGAAAGGCTCCCATGGTTCCTTTCTTGCAGTAATAAAAGCAACCTTGTATTAGCAGTATCAATGTGCTGGATTCTGTCCTAGCCTATCTAATAATAATAATAATAACTGCATGCTGTTTATCTTTGAATGCAATGTAATAACTAAAATGTTTAGTGTGTTTAAAATAAATATATACAAGTCCAGTTTGTTTTCTTTCAAAATTGAAAAGTTTTCGTAATCCTTTTCATTGCGTTACATTTCCAGAAACAGTACTTGATCATCTCATCGACTATGTGAGTGAGAAATAAACACTAAACTACAGTAACAACTGTTACAAATTTTCTGAAATTGAAGAGAAAACAAAACTTAGAGGCGCCATGCTTTCTCAAGATTCAAATACAATATTGTTTGAGAGATCAAACAAGTTGTATTTGGGATACAACTAAGTCACTTAAGAACATCTAAGGAAGAAATAGAAGAATTGATGATGTATTCAGGGGAAAAACACGTTCCTATTTATAAAATGTGAAACAACACAACCTCTGGTAACTGTCTCCTAATTAAAAGGTAGACAGTTTTCGATAATTTATACCTATTCAAATAGGTATATCCGAATTTTCTTTAAGGAAAATAAAAAATTAAGACTTAGAATTGGGATCCATCCCACTTCAACAAACTATATAACAACAGCACCAGATGTCAACTATATATAGGTAAATCAAGCTTCTGCCATGCATGTCTTAGATTTTCCTATCAGCTCATAAATTGATCAAGCTGAATTCTGCCTTCTGCAAAAGTACAAAATTTAATATTGCTTTTTACTACTATAAACTATAAACTATAAAAATTTAAGCTATACTGCCATAGTGATCATCCTCAAATAAACCAACTAATTAAACAACCAAATAAACCGAAGAGTAAGACCAACAGTACAAGAAATTGATGATGATTTTGACATTGAGCAACATTTAAGGAGCAGTCCTCAAATCCTTAGCTGTCCAAATACCATTGTAAGGAAATTCAATCCAAATCCATGAACACCCTACTGTCCGAGCCCAATTTTGGTACTGCACACTATCCGATCTGGTGCCATAACATCTTACACTACGATCTCAACATGAAAATACGTGGTTTGCTAATTGACTTGTTTCCCTCACTGCTACACCTATATGATTAATCCATCAACTATCATAGATTGGCAACTACTTTTTTTTTTTTATCAAATATTCACTTTCACAAAACATCGGAAGGAATAGTCCCGCACCACACGATTATCATGCTCAATCTTACGTATAAAACGTATATAAATCAAATAAAATTGTTAAATCTCTAATTTCATCTATAACTACCAAACATACCAAATACACAAACTAATTAATTACAAACTAAACTCACATTCTGTGAGACTATAACCCAAGACTTCATGGTTTAGGTACACTGGAACTAAGAGCCAAACACTCTACCACCAGGCCAAATGCACGATGGAAACTACTTAATTACATACATTTGTTTAAAATGATCAACTTTAAATAATAATGGTAAAAACATCCATATTTGTCTTTGATTTTTTTTTCCCCAAATTTCAAGCGAAACAGAATAAATTTGTACCTTTCATTGTATCTTAAATTACAATGATTACCTATTATTAAAAGACATTTTTCATTTTTGCAGCTTGCCAACTTACTTTTACATTGGCTATGTGAGCCATTTCTTGAACTAGACCACCCATTTGAAAGGATATCCTCCCACTGCACTGTAAATTCATGTTATAAAAAAAAGTGCAAATTAATGGTTTGGGTAATAAAACAGATGTTATAGATGATTCATGATCTTGTTTCAGATCAAAGGGTTTGACAAAATTACTGCATTTTTCCCAAATATATTGAAAATTCTGCCTGCTCACCACAGGGAAAGAACAGGGGAAACTGCAGTAATATAAACTCAATCAACAACGTGGTAGACCGATAGATCATTTGGATTGGCGAAGAAGATCTTCAATGCTTACGTCATCAAATATATATATATATATATATATATAT
>AWWV01014041.1:0-26875 GCA_001974805.1 Corchorus capsularis | reverse complement strand
AAACCACTCTCTGTTTGTGATAATTTCCTATCTTCTCTTTTTTTTTTTTGGGTCTTTAACCAAGACCCAAATTTCTTGAATAAGACCCACAGAAATAAATTAAAAAACACAACGACATATTAGGAAAAAAAAAAGTCAACTAGCTGAACAGCACACAAAGATGCAGGTTTGAACTTTGAAGGCAGAATAGAAGTAGGTAATATTGGTTAGACTAGGTTCTTTTATTATAAGCTATAAACTCTGCCTGTTCTGTTTGAAATTATACCTTTTTGCTTGCTGTTATTGACAATATTGGCTACCTGTAGATTAAACCTGTGGATGTGTGAAACAAGGAATAACATATGACTCTAAATCAATGTTCTGTTTAATTATTTGTTTCAGTATAAATAGCTGAGAAATGTACTTCTTTCTGCACAATCAATCTTCAATCTAGTTATTTCTGCATAATTATTAAAGTCACTGATCATAATATCTCTGAATTGCATTCAAGAAATGGAAGCTCCAATGAAGTTGATGTGTGTTGTAATGTTTCTTATGGTTTTGAGCATTGCAGGGTTCAATGGAGTGCATGGATCAGGACAACAATATGGGCCATGTGGGAAACACAACATTGAGAAGGAAGCCGAGAAGCTGGAGCCATGTACAAGGGCTGCCCAAAATCGCTACGTTCCGGTTCCCAAGCGTTGCTGTGATGTAATTGAGAAGAAGCTCAAGAGTCCCGGTTGCCTTTGTGCCATTATGTTTACTAATACAGCTAGGAATGCCGGAATCAAACCGGAAATTGCCGTCACTATTCCAAAACGCTGTAACATTTCCGGTCGCCCTGTCGGTCACAAATGCGGAGCTTTCCCACTGCTCTAGAGATCTTGTGAAAGGCTCCCATCACCCATGGTTCCTTTCTTGCAGTAATAAAAACAACCTTGTATTAGCAGTATATATGATCAATGTGCTGGATTCTGTCCTAGCCTATCTAGTCTAATAATAATAACTGCTGTTTATCTTTGAATGTAATGTAATAACTAAAATGTTTTAGTGTGTTTAAATAATAAAAATATACAAGTTCAGTTTGTTTTCTTTCAATGGGTGGGAATCTTATTGCTTTACAAATGTTTGTAACAGGTAACTCAAGCTTCTGCCATATCTTAGATTTTCCTTGACTTGTTTCAATTTCCCTTTTATACTAGCTAGTATTAGTTATATTAAAAAAATTAAAAAAAGAAGGTTCCGTTGCCGGGGATCGAACCCGGGTCTCCTGGGTGAAAGCCAGGTATCCTAGCCACTGGACGACAACGGATTTAATAGTCACTGAGGTGACTCAGAAAATAATTCACCTCTCTTTCAA
Organism: Corchorus capsularis; assembly: GCA_001974805.1. Classification (NCBI taxonomy): domain Eukaryota; kingdom Viridiplantae; phylum Streptophyta; class Magnoliopsida; order Malvales; family Malvaceae; genus Corchorus; species Corchorus capsularis. Next base: position 25,533 of record AWWV01014041.1, on the reverse strand, counting down.
TTTTGAATTTGTAAGATGAGAGTGGGGCTTGGGCTATAATGTTTTAGCTAAGTGCATGAAGGGACCTTGGTGTTCAAATTTAGGGCCATTGGGCTAACATTTGGATCAGAAACAAAGAAAGTTATGCAAGTAAATAGAAACACATTCTTTTCATTAAGCATGCATCAAATTCTTGCCATTTCTTCATTTAACTTCACAATTTACTCATTTCAGTCATTTAGATATCAGATCCTTGTACAACAAAATTCCCATATATCTAATGATATTCTACCAATGATCTGATATTATTTCACTATACTGCCATAGTGATCATCCTCTTTGCTTATCATTGATGAGTATACAAGTAATAAGAAACAAAGAAATCTTTTGCAACACAATACTTAATTTGTTGCTTCAAGACTGCAATCTTATGTTTTTGCCTACTTTGTTATCCATGTGTTCTCAAAGCATCCTTGAAAGAGAGCTGAGGGTCTATATGAAACTTGGGTTATTTTTTAGATTGTGATTAACAAAATAGGCCTGACCCTATATTGATCCAACTCCAAGCCCATCTTTTTTGAATCAAATTATGCAGGACCTATTTGACCAAACTAATTAATTGACCCCCATTTTTAATTTTTATTATTGCCAACAAAGGTGGCTGAAACTTTGAAAGGTCAAAGTTTTTAGCAAGTCATCATTGAGGATAAATGGATAATATAGTTATACACAATTATTAAGTTTCAATTTTTAGGAAAAATCAAATGTTTTTTTCTTTCCTGTTGGGTTTGAATTGTAATGGAGATATTTATTTTTAGATTATTGCTTGCAGTCTTTGGTCTTTCTAAATATTATCCATACAAATGAAGAAAAATCAAACAATTGAGTACTTCAATAGTGAAAAAATTATGTTGAACAAGGTCTAACATCACATTATTAATTAATTTCCAACAATTTTATGAGAGATTGACCAAAAAAACAAGCTAATTAATATGGCTTGTTGGGGTTCTTCACGTTCACAGCTCCTTGTGAAAATTGCAGATGGAACTTTTTTTTTTCTTGAAAAGAAGAATATTAATAAGGCTCTGTTTGGCGCACCGTTTGGGTCGGTCAGTGGCCCAAACGGTCTACCAAACATTTTTCCCCGGTGGGATCAGTTGGGCTCCATTAAACACATGTTTTACAACCACCGAGAATATTCTCATCTGTACAATAACAAATTTTATCTGTACCTAACAAATCTAACATGTATAGTAACCAATTTTACTCTCACCGGACCAATCTCACCGGTGTACCAAACAGGACCGGCTTATATATATATATATATATAGAGTCTATATACGGTGAGATCTTGAAAAAGGTGCTCAACTGCCAATCCAATATTAAGACAATCATTATTAATTATTAGTAAAAGGGTTATCTTTTTTTTAAATGAGTTTTATCCAATAATAGTCAATGGGGATTGGTGCTTTCAGACATTTGTTAATGAAAAAATCAGAAAAATGAATTGTTCAATTATATTCTACTACTTAAGGAGAATTTCTGATTATAATTCTGTTGCCCCATCACATTGAATTTTCTGATATTATTAGGTGAAGTTAAATTTTTATAAGTAAACCTATATATTAAAGTAGAAAATAACTAGATAAGCTTTCATATATACGACTTTGGTTGATTCATCTACTCATTTTTTTTATCTGCCTAACTTATTAGAATGGTATAACAGTTGTTTTAATTTGACTTCACAAATTTGGGTTTTGAACTTTGAAAGTTTGAAGTTGAACCCAAGTCCCAAAACCCTCCCTTTTTTCACTTTATTTTATCTCTCTTTTTAGGCTTTAGCATCGGACCAAACCCCTTACATTGGTAAAATTTTGAGAGTTTGAGTGACCCCTAAGTTAAGCACAAATTGAATTTCAACTTTCAAGAATTGGAATCCAAGTTACCAAAGAGAAGGACGATTAAACCTTAGATCTCTCTCTATACAAAAGGGCAATAACGGTTATATCAAATCCAAATTTTAGTTACTGAGATAAGAAATTTTTTTCGAGATCTTAATATCAGTTAATCTAAAATTGATCATATTCGACTTCAAATGACACAATGTTCGTATCCAAAATTTTAATATATGCATAAAGTTTGTTGTACTCTCTTGTAAAAAAAAAAAACGAAAAAAAATTGTTGTACTCACCCAATTGTGCAATGGTTACTGAGATAAAATAATTTCTTTTAAGGAGTAAATTGAAATTTTATTATATAATCAGAATAATTTATTATATTTCCAAACATCTTATAAAAATTCTACCCAAATTAAGAAATCTGTATTAAATATACTAATTACAAACTAAACATATATATTTCATGGGACTTGAATTCATAACTTCACAGTTCATGTATAGTATGCTTAGCAGTTGAAATTACAACTCGGGTGTTAAAATTTTTTAATTAAAGTAATTAATTTTAAAGGATCTGATTAATGGGTAGGGTACCTATTTGTAATTTTATTCAAATTTATTTTGCCATGTGGCAGGCAGCATGGGCAAGTAGAATTTGCTGTTGGATAGACCACACAAGTTTAAAAAAGTTCAAAACCTGGACCTGCCAAAAAGGGAATTTGTTTGCATAACAACAGATTTGCAAGCTTGGAATTTGTTGCCAAAGCCATCACGAGAACATAAAGGGAATGAATGAATGAGATCAATTTTTTCCAGTTTTCACTGAAAAAAAGGTAAAGGGTCGAAGGGGCTGCTTGAATTTTAAAAAGAACAATAGGCCTGATTTCCCAGCAAGATTCATCTTATTTACAGCCCATTTTGCATGTGCAATTTGATACCCTTTTCTAATTTCCTCAATTGCCTCCTCATTCCTCATGTGCCTACTCATTACTCCCTCTACTTAACAAAATTTCCAATCTTCATATCACAAAAAAAGGGTAAATTTGTTAATGAAAAGTGTATAATTAACTAGATTTGTAAAGATTAATGGGTTATTCTCTCTCGTTAATTACTCGAAGATAAGATCTCAGATTCGAAGTTTCATTTCTTCATATTAATTTCTTTTTTCATGCGTACTAAATAACATGAACACATAGAATTTATCTATTTAAAGTAATTTATAATATTATACATCAAAGTGCATTTACTTGTCCCAAAATTAATACATTTGAAACTTGATTTATAAGCTAAGGTATAGAAGCTAACTCATAGTGACCAACACACTTCCCCTCCAAGCAAGTTTTAAGAAATCTATCTCTCTATTCCCATTAGGCCAAAACTATAAATAAAAGTTTTCACAAGAAAAAAAAATAAATGAATTAATTACAATTTTATCTACATATGTTTTGTCTCTTTCATGGGTGAAATTTCTTTTTCTTCTCTTCTTTTTTCTCTTTCTCTCTCTTTGATACAGTTAGCTGGCTTAGCTCACAAAGACATGCTGTATCCACAAGCTATCACATGCTTTTTGCCTTTGTTTTTTATATTTAATCTCTCTTCAAATCACAAGGATCTCCCTTTGTTCTTGAAGATGTCATGTGCTTTCTAAGGACTAACCTCCCAAGTATTTATTTGTTAATTAATTTGCCTTTTTTCCTATTAATAATTATTATTACATGCAAAATCATTCTTTATAATTTCTTAATTCTAACTTCATTTTGTCAAGATTCAAAACCGAAACCTTAATGCTCTTTCTCTGTAAACAAACTTATAATGTATGGAATGGGATTTTCATCTTCTTATCACAGTAAAGAAAAAGTATAAATTAAATTTAATACTTTAATTATGGATATGTATCCATGAATGTTAACTAATTACTTTGTATAATTTTTCTTGGTTACATACTTTGTATAATATATAATAATATAATTATGTTAGAGGCATGGTTTATAAACCCATTATGATCAAATTTATAAATAAAAAAATTGATCTATGGTCCTAGGACATGGTATAGCTTATCCACATTAGATTCCATCCTTTAAAGTAAAGGCAATCATATTATTGATCAAAAAAGAACAAATTAACATATAGTTATTTAATTCTTGAAGATTCCCTTCACCGCCTAAGGATCCTTACTTGCCTCCTATAACATCACATGCTTCTTAAAAAAGGAAGAAAAGTTAAAGATTATTTAGCCATATTGTTCATGATTATAACCTCATAAGGTTCAATAAGTTTATAATATTAAAATAATAAGGTTTTGAAATTTTCTCTTAATTTCAATGAGTTCAACTGTCAAACTCAAAATTTTCCAATTTGTTGGCCCAATCTTACCTTGTAAAGATTAAAAGTCTAAAATTTTTATAGCATGTGATCAAAATATTTGGAAATAGCACCTAATATTCAAATTCATTTGTTACAAAACTTCCTAGGAAAAAAAAATTGATATGAAAATACCCATTTCTATAAAGTTACAAAAATTAGTTGGGATTATTATATCATTTGCTCTATGTAATTTGACAAAAAAGTGTATAAGCATGACCTCAAAATCAATGTGATTTTGTCATGTTTATGTAAATGCAACTAATAACTTACGATAAAGCCAAAAATTTGCTAAGCAATTGATGGCTATTGTATTTATCTTTTTTTTGATACCCGGCTATTGTATTTATCGATCTTTTTTTGCTTTATATAAGAAGATTCTATATATATATATATATATATATATATATATATAGGGTGACTATCATTCTCATAAGTCATAATTAGCTTCTTGGTGTTACCCATGCAATTATTATGCAATTCTATACGGACTCATCGATCATACACAAGAATATTCATTTATTAAACCACCCTATTATATTATATGGTTAAAAGTCGAAAGCTATTATAAAATCACATCTAAACTCAATATAAGTGATTCTTTAAATATATTATTACACAATTGGAGATAATCCTCTTTAAGAATTTGAATTAATTCAAGATTTAATTAAAACCAATCATTAACATATATATATATCCATATAAAGGAAGAGTAGAACTAAACTTGAATTCAGTTATTATATGACTTTGGCTGCGTTTAGTAAACCTGTGTGGTACACTATTTAGCAACTCATATACAGATTAGATTAATTACTGTACACATGAGATTATTAGAGCAATGATTGAAATAAAATTTACACTTAAACTCCGTTTGGATCCAAACTGGTGATGAAACGGTTACAGATAAGAAACCTTTCTCAACTTTACTATTAGCTGGAAAAAGAAAATCGATGGTGATATTAATTTGCTTACATGATGTAATGTCAACCTAACAATTTCATTTATACAATGACCCTAAAGACCTTGTCATTTTGATACAAAAGATGTTGAGAGCTTAAGTTTTGAGGGAATTGAAAAAAGAAAAAAAGGGATAGAAGGGATATACCCATCAAAATATTCTATGCTAATTCAAAGTGTTTACTTAATTTACTAATTTAGCCCATTCTAGTAGCTAGTAGGAAGCAAACTAACCAAACCAAACCAAGTGGCTAAAGAGTAGAGGCCTAAAGCAAGTGAAAATTTTCAAGTTAATTAAGCCAACCAAATTATACCAAAACCCCAACCAAAGACCCCCAAACACCCAATCCACCCATATCTCTATCTATCTATCTTTCTTTTTCTTTCTTTGACTCCATCCCCACTCCCTACTTAACTGACACGTGTCAGCACCTACACCTTCACAATTATCTTATTGACACTTGGCGTACCGGGAAACCGGCAGTAATAATTTTTCTTTTTTTTGTTTCATGAAAAAAGTGATTAAAATAAATAAAATAAAGACAGAGATAATCCAGACACTTTTTTGATGGGGATAATCGTTGGGTTTTTGGCCACTCGTTCTCGGCACCTTCTAGGCTTCAACCCCCTTTTCCATCCACATATAAAAATTAAAATACTCAGGGCAGTAAGTAAAAATAATTTTAAAATTTTATTGCAAAATACTTTTTATAAAATAAAAATTAAACACATTTTTTAATGTTTTTTTTGGATAATTCATTTTTTTAATGTTTGTAGTACGTCTAAATGTGTGTATTCTTTTTTCTTGTAAGTGACGCCACTTCTTTGTTTCTGACTGGACATACCACCGCACTTTCATGCATCATCAGCATGCAATTTTCTTTTTAATTTTATGCGAAAAAAAAAAATCTTTTTAATTTTTGTTTTGATCTTCAATAGTAAATAAATAGTAAATTTTAAAATTTAATGTAATTGAATCATTGTTAATTTAAGGCAAATTATCCTAAATTAATTGCAAATTTTTTTTCTTAATTGTAAAAAAAACATGTTATGCTTATTACTTCTACATATTTTGTAATCTATTGACTGTTTCTACTATTAATAATAAGATCAACCTTTTAGTACTAATAGTTTAGTGATATGAGTTAATTTGATTTTAACTCATTTTATTTGTAAGTTTTAAAATGAATGATAAAAGTGAATTTATGCTCTTAATTAACATCTAGAACTAATTACTTTCTACGCATTTAAGAAAACTATTTTCACTTTCATTTTAAACATAAATTTAGCCATAAGCTTAGCCTTAATTATTGTGAAAAGTTAGGATTTGCCCAATAAGTCTTAAAATTTATAATATTAATATTATTATTGGAATAGTATGATTTTATTTTAGTAATAATAGGAGAACTTATGAATTAATCCAATATTAATTATTGGAACATGACTAACATGAGTGATATTCATCTACTTATTTTTCACTTTGAGTTTTTAGAATGAATAAACTATAATGGAAATTTATGATCTCAACTCCATCTCTCCGATTAATAAAAGGTCCTTTTCAATTTTTTAATGTAAAAGATAATGAAAAATTAAGAAAAAAAAAGTGAAAATCGGCACAAACAATTATTATTGGTCTTAACAGTTTACAAATGATTAAGACGGGTTAAAACTCTTAAAAATAAGAAGCCACCGAACCTTTTGAATCTCAATCTACCCTTTATCTTTCTTTAATCTTTATATTTTAGTATATAATAATTAGAGGGAATTAAGGGGTGTTTTGTTAAATCTCGTTTTTATAATGTGCTTGTGAGATTTGATTAGATTGTAGTGGTGATTTTATTAACATATAATATAATTTTGGTTTTATAATAGCGCAATTAGGATACTAACTATATTAGTAAGATTACCATTTTTTTAAATGGAGATGTGGACACGGGATTAGCATAGCAAATGTGAAGGTTGGTGAGTTTAAACTTGCAAGTTCCTACCAACCAAGCTATTCTTTTCGGCCCTTTTAAGTTTACATATATTGTGATTAAGAATATCATGGAAATATGTAAAAAAAAAAAAACTAATAATCAAAATGTTTTAGATTTGAAATCAAGTATCGTTATATTCTAAGGAATTTCTTCTTTTTTTTTTAGCAAAAAGGGAAATACTTCTGATAATACTTGATAATCATCACATTAATTTCAATTGATCTGAAATTAAGTCTTGTTGTTCGAATAATTTTTTTTATGTCGGTCCATTTTTTCTCATTCTAATTTATGAAGATATTTTGATCATTCAAGAAGCTAATTAAAGTTTTATTTCATGTCCATCATCTTTGGCCTAGCGGTTTTTATAAAGTTCAATATTGAAATTCTTTTTCTTAAGATATTTTTACACCTATATATATATATATATAACTTAAAATAAAACATCTTATAATTATCCATATAACATAGAATAAAAATATCTTTAAAAAATCCATATATCTACATTATTTCCCATAAAATATTAACATTTATTTATGTTTATGAGATCAATTTTCAATAATAAAAATTATATATAAAATAATTTATTTATTTGAAATAGAATCAAAGTATCAAACCATGAACAAAAGTTACAAAACCAATGAGAAAACGATCCCACGAAATAAAACTCAAAACGTCCACAAAGAACCACAACCCTTCAAGAAAATGTTAATTTTTCTTATCCCGATAAAATAAAAAAGAAAAAAGAAATCTGACAAGCTTTCCTACAATCATGAGGAGCCACGTGGCGTTACCTATCTGGTTTTGAGATACAAGGAAGGGAGAAGGAGGGGTTAAGAACCGGTCACAACCGAGAAAGAGAAGGGGGGGTTTTAATTACCTTCTATTGCCGGTAATTTTACCGGTTGATCCGGTTTTGTGGTCAATTAAGTATAAAGATATATGGGGTTTAAGCACTTTCTCTTTTATTCAATATTTTTCTTGGTGGTTTTTCATTAAAGGGTTTTTGTCTCAAAATTCTCTCTTCATTCCAAACCACATAAATCCTTTGTTTTCTTAATCAAAAAAGAAAATTAGATCTTATTTCAATGAATTTCATTTGAATTCAATTTGGGATTGCTTTTATTCTCCGATCTCTTTTTCTTTGTTCAAGGATTTTTCTCGTAAAATTTTCATTTCTTGATTCTTTTTTGTGCATATACATGTATATAGCGATTTAAGAAACTGAAGATCGTTTCAATCTAGAAGGTAAGTTATTGCATTCTATTTTTTCGACTTTTTTAATGGAATTTTGGGTTCTTCTCTGGTTCATTTTAATTTAGAGCAGTTTTTTTGGTTGAATTATGCTTAATTTGAGCAAATTGTGTTTTACGGAACTGAATTTTGATTTCTATTATGATTTGGATCGAGATCTGATCTGTTTTTCTTACTTTGTTTTGTTTTAGAGATTTTAATCGTGGGAAATTTGAAATTCCCGGTGAATTTTGAGGTTTATGAGGATTTTCTGATTTTAAATTCAGAATTATTACTAAGAGAGAATAAGAATTGGACCCCTTTTCTTTGTGTAATATAATGATTTAAATTCTTGTTTGACTTTTCGTTTGAGATTTTTTGAAGCAATTCAAATTCAAATTTTACTGTTGAAATTTATTTTTAACAGAATTTTGAATTTCATCAAAGTTACGCAACTATATTCTTCTTTTGATGTATAGTATTAGTTTTAGTTTTGGGATCTAAATTTTGATTAGTTCATTTCTTTCTTTCTTTCTTGAAATAAAATCTGGTCATTTAATTTTAATTTTTCTCTCTTTTTTCTATTTTGTGAGGTTTATTGTTATTTTTAAATTTCTGGGTTTTTGATTGTGGATCTGCTGATCTAATATTCATAGACAAAGAAAATGTAATTTCTGTCATTTTTTGTGATTATAAGGCTTGTTTTAGTTATGTTTTTATATTATACTGATCTATGGTTGTTTCTGTTTTTGGATTGGTTTATATGCAGAGAATTTGATCTGGAGAGATTAATGTTCCTTTGTGTTTGATGAGTTGAATTCTCATATACATGCCTGAGATATGGTGTTTAAGAAGAGGTTAGATTATGGATTTAAGACCTTCAACGTCCCTGATGTACCTCGAGCCCCTCGCTCAACTCGGGTATGTCTTTTTTCATTTACCTGTTAAATTTGTTTGGGTGACTGGTGATTATGCTGGATTCTAGTTATGTTGACTTATGTTCTAACTTGATGATGGAATGATGGTTGTGATTTGCAGAGGAGGGCTGTGAGTAAGAGGACCGATGATGAAAATCAAACTTCCGCATTTGAATTGTTAGCTTCTTTAGCTGGGAAACTATTGCAGGAGAGTGAAAGCTCTGCTTCTAGCAATGCATCTGAAGGAAGTGATCATGTTTCCGTAGGTAAAGATGTTGTTAAACAGGAAATTCAGTATGATAATAAGCCGTTGAAAACTGAATGTGTTGAGCAAGGAAGCTGTGAAGGGAGTGTTGTTGCCTCTGAGTCAACTACTGAAATGCACGTTGAAAATGATGCCATTTTGGAACGCACTTCAATAAAGACACAGCCTGCTTGTTCGGAGCAAATCAGTGGTGATTTGAAGCCTGTGGTTTGCAAAGGCAATGTAGCTGGTAATGTAGATGGGTGCTCCCCTAATTTGGAGGAGTTATGTGATGGTAAAAGTGAGAATGGAATTAAACAAGAGCGGGAGGTTAAGTGTTTGGAGAATGGGCCTTTGAATATTGCTAATACATGCTCCTCAAAGGATCCCATGGAATTGTCCATGGCATTTGCCCAACCCATTAGTTCTGACACAGATGTCAAACTGCCATCACGCAGGGACTCTGTTCCTAATGCTTCTTTTTCAAGGCATAGGAATGGTTTTAAATTAGATAGTAGAGATGATGACGAAAAATTTTCTAGGTTTAATAAACTTAGCAACAGGTTTAAGACTTCTAAGCCTCCAACACGTATCGGAGACCGAAGAATAAGGAAGTTGTTGACATCCAAATACTGGAAAACCGCTCCAAAGTTGAAGGATTTTGAACATTGCAGAGCTGGTTAGTGGTTCCAACAGTTTTAGCATTCATTGCATGCTTCTTTATATATGAGTCCATTTGTACATTGATTACATCTTTTGTTGTTCTTTGTGAATTATTCTTTTGCTGATTTTTGTCTTTTGGATATATCTAGATGGAGGGATAAAGCGTCTATATCGCAAGCGGAAGACCTATAACTATGACAGATGTCAATATGATACACTTTATAAAAGGAGGAAGTTCTTTGACCGTAGCTCAATAGTAACATCTGATGGAGGGATCAGTAGTGAAAGTGTTTCTAATTCACCTGAGAAGGTTATGAATGGAGATAAGAGTAGCTCATCTGCTATGTCGCATGGAGGTGCTTCCCTATTGCAATTATCTCATTAATACTTGATATTTTACAGATTTCAAAATCGATCGCGTTAAGTAGTCTGACTAAACTATCTTATTATGTTCTGTCGCATGTGGGTTATCCAGGTCATCAAGCATCCCACCAGTCCCAGGATTCTCATGGTATGGACATTTATGATGGATTGTAATGTATTACTTACAGCTTATTTGGCTTTGTTTTAGTGGAATATCTTATTTGAGATCTTCTGTTTTGTACAGTGAAATTCAGCATAAAATCCTTTAAGATTCCAGAACTATATATTGAGGTTCCAGAAACTGCGACTGTGGGTTCACTGAAGGTATATGAATGCTATGTCATTTCTTCATTAAGGAATATAGTTATTTAGTTAATCCATCGTTTTTAACTTTTTGCTTTTGATGTGGTTTAAATGTGTGTAGAGGACTGTAATGGAGGCAGTGACTGCTTTACTCGGAGGTGGACTACGTGTTGGGGTACTTCTTCAAGGAAAGAAGGTGAGAGATGACAGTCGGACTCTATCCCAGACTGGTATTTCCTGTGAAGACAATCTGGATGCTCTTGGGTTCACTTTGGAACCCGGTCCTGCAAAAGCTCCTTCACCTGTATGCTCTGAAGAACCACCTCTTCTGTTATCATGCGATGCAGCAATTCAAAATTTACCAAGGTGATTTTTATGTTTCATGATAGGTCTTGTTGGTTTATAAAATTTTACTATTTGATTATACATTTTGAGTTACTTGTACCTTTTAATTAATCAATTATTGCTTGTTTTCCAGCTCTCCAGTCGCTCCAGCTGTAGATACAGGGGTTCCTGAAGCCACACCTGACCCAACTCCACTGACCGATTCAGCAACTCATGTGGATAGTAATTATGAACTTGATTCCTCACAAACTGACATGCTAACTGATGAAAGTTTGTCGGACTCTAGAGCCCTAGTTCCAGTTCCGGTTCCGGTTCCACCAATGAATGTTGAGGCACTAGCTGTTGTCCCTGTCAACCAGAAAATTAGAAAATCTGAGCTTGCACAACGTCGAACCAGGAGGCCATTTTCTGTGTCAGAAGTGGAAGCATTGGTACAAGCAGTTGAGGAGCTTGGTACTGGAAGGTATAATCTCTTATGCTCTGCCATTCTACTCTTTTCATGGGTTCGCTGGAGGGTAAAAGCAATTATTACAGTTGGCTACCTTGAAGAGGATGCAGCTTGTAAAGATGTCCATAATTTTAAACGACATTCTCCTTCTGGTTTCTGCAGGTGGCGCGATGTTAAATTACGAGCATTTGAGAACGCTGACCATCGAACTTACGTGGATTTGAAGGTAGTATTTATTTTCATTCCATATTTATCTAGGTTGATTTTGACACTCCGCTCTGATCTTATTTGCATTTATAAGACGGTTATAAATAATTAAGCGTGCAATTGGGAATATCTTGATTGTTACTAATTATGTCTCATTGTTGTCTGCAGGATAAGTGGAAAACATTGGTTCACACGGCAAAAATTGCCCCTCAGCAAAGAAGAGGAGAGCCTGTACCCCAGGAACTCTTGGACAGGGTCTTGGCTGCTCATGCCTACTGGTCTCAGCATCAAGCTAAACAACAAGGGAAGCATCCTGCCGGAACTCTACGACTTACCGACGCCCCAGCTGACCGCAACGGAGTTGCAGCAATCCCAACTGTGACGATGTAAAAAGACAGGTAAAAATGTTGACAACTTGACAAGAACAGGGAGAAGAAACATGTACAAATGATATCAATTCACAATTTATGTAATATTCTCACACTCACTTTGATTCATTGCCAGCTTCCAATCATGGAGCCATCGGCATCTGTAAATTTGATTCGATGAAATAAAGATCGTTCTAACCAGATTCTTACAGTACATTTTTTCCCCAATTCATTTGATTTCCAATTTGTAATTTCATTTGATTGAACTTTAGAAAGAATAGGAGAAACAGAGATTCATGATGTAGCTTGTTTTCTTGACATTTTGTTAATAGAATTTATATTTCAGTTTCTTTTAATTATTATGGTTTTTACTAGTTTTTATTACTACTACATACCAAATACTCCTAGTTGTTGGGATTGGAGAGTTGGCTGTCACTGTCAGAAATTATTATTATTATATTATTAAGATTAAGATGTAAAAATAGTGTAATCTTTAACTAATTTTTGTCTTTAATTTCTAATAATCTGCACGTGATTAGATGACTGCTACTGCCTAACTTATTTCAGGACAAGGGGGATTCTTTTTTCACTCTAGATTTCTGGGTTTCTGAAATACTATAATTTTATTTTAACCTAATTTCATTGGGATTGATATTTGATTCCTCTTCTTACATATATCTTTGTTCCTATCCACTTCTACTCCTCGATTTAGATTCTTTTTTTCCATCTTTAATCTGACATATACTCTCAAAAAAAAAATCGTTAATTTGAAATATTTCCAAGATATTCCCCATTGCCAAATATAAATAAATTTTGTTTATGATTAGTGAATTTGATCTATTTCCACCATTTTTACTTATAAAATTTGTACTTATAGTTATAAATCAACTGAGTAAATTGAACTATTTTAATAAATTATTATTCTGCACTTATTTCTTGGTTTGGGAGTTCATCTCTTTTACCTAACAATGATTTAAATAAGCACAAGTTAAGTACCAAAAAACTAAAACACAAAAAGTCAATAACATGTGAAACATACAAGGAAAAAAAGAAAATTCTCAATCATAAGGTAGTAGTATAATAATTCATCTACAAATATACTAAATGATACCTGAACATTTGATTCAATAATCATCGCAAACATCCTACTGATTAAAATTGAATAATTAAAGCCCATTTTTCACCTTCAATCTAAAAAATTACTATAACCCCCCAAAAAGGAAAATTTTCTTACTATAATTCTTTGATGGAAAACAAAGTTTTGGGATATTTTAGTTTTTAGACAGCAAAGCAAAAAGGATCTGGTTGATGTAATAGAAGCGTTTGAAGTTCTTCCCTGCACGTTACACCATGTGAGTTGAGTTGGGCAACTTCGAATGAGAAAAGCACACCAAATATATATATAAAAAGTGTTTCTAATTGAATGAATTAATTAAATTTCTTTGTTGTTTCGTATGAACTCAGACACTTGAAAATCAACGTCGGGAAAGAGAGGAGAAACGTAGGAACATTTAACAGCAAAGCAAGGAGAAAGAGCTCTTGGTCTTTTTTACGCAACCATATATTTTTTTTTATATATATTAGACTTAGGATTTATTTATTTTTATTTTTATTTAGTTATAACTTATAAGTAAGAAATAAAGAAATGGAAAAAAGCACATGTTGATGCACATGCAAATGAAGATGGGGAATTCTGCAACTTCCCAACAAGTCACGACGGTGGGTTTGGATCTTAAATGTGGTCTTTTGGGGATATTTATTCATTCTTCAAAATAATAAAATTATACCATGAAAAATTGCAAAAAAATACTCAAATTTGGATTTTTAGTTCTTTAGTTTATCCTCATGATCCTTTTCTTTTGTTGTTTCTTATGGGTATTGAATTATATTTGAGTTTGGCCAAAAAAGTTAAAAAGAAGCATATGATTGAGTAGGTCAATGAACAATTTAAATTTAATGCCAAATTTTATAAGATTCTTTCAACTTTAAGAAAACCTTAATTTACCATATACTCCTAGAGAGGGGTATATATATAACATAGTTAGAAGCCTAGAGAGGGGTCCCCTAACTCATTTACTTGGAGGAATGGTGATTCAGATTCACCACTCTTTTTGCAGTCCAAACATTAATTTTCTTGGTGGGTTTTGGTTTGTATTTTTTGTACTATAAGTTTAGGTTTGAGCTATGCATTTATTATAAAATTCTAAGTTTTTCACTAATTAAAAAAAAAAAACTCTTTTTTCTCTCTATCTTTGGTTTAATTTGTTGATGTTTAGAAATACCCAATTTCTGATCTCAAGTCCTTTTGCTTTTGTAAACAGAAAATCAACACAATTTTTAATTACTTGAACATCAAGTTGATTATGGCCAAAAAAAAAACATCAAGTTGATCTTGTTTTTAGCATAATATATATTCTTTCAAGAAGAATCCATCTGCCGAAACATTTGGAATGGTATTTTGGGCCTAAGGTTTATGCTCTCATAATCCAAATCATGTTTTGGGCTTTTCTTTAGAAGCCCATTTTCAAATATATGACCCAAATGAAAACTCTTTTCATTTTCATACAACCTCCATAAGCTATAATGACAAGGTATTGAATTATATATGATTCCTTTTTTCCCGAAATGGAATAATCTCAGGTCAATAAAACCTAAAGATATCCTTCACTAAATTCAGTATCAATAGTTTTTCATCTTAAAATTTAGGCTTGAGAACTTTTTGTCTTTTCATGGGTGGAAATATTAGGTATTATTTTATATAAATGATGATCATTCATCATTTATATATCAATCAATCATTACTAGTACATTGATACAAAACCTTGATATTCAACAATTACATTGAACCTCGATTATGACCCAAATGCAAACTTTTTTCAATTTCATACAACCTCCATAAGCTATAATGACAAGGTATTGAATTATATACGATTCATTTTTTCCCGAAAATGGATTAATCTCAGGTCAATAAAACCTAAAGATATCCTTGACTAAATTCAGTATCAATAGTTTTTCATCTTAAAATTTAGGCTCGAGAACTTTTGTCTTTTCATGGGTGGAAATATTAGGTATTATTGATCATTCATCATAATCATTACTAATATATTGATACGAAACCTTGATATTCGACAATTACATTGAACCTCGATTACTCTAAAGTATATTACTATATTAGATTCTTTTCATACTTAATTATATGTAAAGCAACTTTTAGACAGCTATATTGAACAACCTTTAAATTATTCCAACAAATTGCCTTTTACCAAAATTAGTTAATTTTTATTTCATCTAAAAAAAATTAGTTAATTTATTATCCATCAAATTAGTGACCAAAATTATCAAAATGTTCAACCCAAAGTAAAATACAATTTTCAAAATCTGGCCCAATATGGATAAGATTATTAGACTTTGTGGGCCATGTATGTCTGATTTAAGTCCACAATACATGGTTGGAAAACTTAGAAAGAACAATCTAAAAATCCCATCCGTTTTGACCTAGTATTTCTTATCTGGGCCCATTGATTTTGTCTCTATTTTGTCAGTTATTAGGTGCTTTTTAATGACAAAAATTAATGACATTGATGATTGAAGAAATAGATCAATCAAACCTAGGAGCCTGCCTTCTTTCTAGAATTATAGTGACACTTTTCACTGTTGGTAGTAGAAAATTTAGTACTATTACTTTTGTTTGTTCCAAACTATTATTTCTTGGTGAGAATTTGATAAATTCATCAATTTATTTTAAGCAAACTTCTTTAGGGTCTAACGTTCTTGTCATTTACAAGAAGAGAAACATGTACAAATTGTTACAAATTATTTACATTTTCTATTAGAAAACTTCAAGTCAATAATATTTTCCTTTTTGTGTTAACATCACTTGATAGTTGATTAAGTAGAGAATTGACAATTGAGTAGAAGTATCCTGTGATATTTTCAATCAAGGAGTGTATATCAAGTTATTGATCACTAAATCAAATGCTTAGGCCAAACAAATCTTAATGCTTGCTTGAATTTATTTGATTAAATATTATCTCTAATCACAAGTCATAGTGGTTCTTATAATGAAAAGGAAATATCTTATATTATTATATTAATAAAATTGGTTGGTTATCTACATAAAATAACTGGGAAACCCAACAAATTAACCTACATTTATGTATCTAAGCAAAAGACAAATAATATTAATATTTGCTCTACCTGTTGTCCATATACAAAATTGTCACATTTGAAAAGATTGAGCACTTTTATTAGTCTATATATATGAATAAAACTTTTCAAGCATGAACCCTAATGACAATGACTCTCGGCCCAAACAAAAGTTTTAAGGCTAAAAGTTCAATTAGGGACTTGACTTTATGTGAAAATATCAAATAAGGGTCTAACATTCATAAAAGATTAAATAGGTATCCGACCTATATGATATAGGCCAATTAAATCTAAAACAGATAGGTCGGATACCTATTTGACCTTTTCCGGAGTCAAATAGGTGATCGACCTATCCATTTTGGACTTAATTGATCGAAATCGAAAATTAAGGTGCTGATTTGACATTTTCCAAACGTTAGACCCCTATTTAACATTTCATCAAAGTTCGGGCTTCTAATTGAACTTTTAGCCAAGTTTTAAAGTATATTTAAAAAAAAAAAAAACATGGCACACCATATGTTTATTATAGTGAGAATATGTGGCCAAAAAGAACAAAAATTAATTATTACTAAAGTAAGAAATAAACATGCAAAACAAAAGCATCATTGAAATTTAAAAAAAAAAGTGAATTTTCATGTTTTTTTGGCAGAAAAAAATGATACCGTCAAAAAAGAAAAAACGATTAAATGATGTCTCTTCCAAACTCCATTGACTACTTGTTTTTTTAATTTTTATTTTCTTTCATGAAACAAAATATTAATTTTTGGACCATTCTTTTCTTTTCTTTTTCACCTAAATGTTTCTCTTGTCCTTCTTTTAATTAATTAATAATTAATGGTCCCCAACTAGGAATGAAAAGGACCTATATATATAGAAAATTGACAGCAAGCAATTACCTTATCTTTGAGGGTTTTTTTTTTAATTTTTTTATTTTTTAAGTAAAACTTAGTTTGATTACTTTATTTACGACCACTTAATTACATTTTTTTTGTAATTATTTTAATCACAGCACGTGTTTAAAAGTAACTAATTATTTATTTTGACAAGTCTTTTCCTTTGTTATTAAGTGATTTAAATTAAGAGTTTTGCTACATGACCAGAAAAATTATCCCGAAATTTGGTCATGCATGACATGTTGTTACATGATTGATCCAGCAGATTGGTCTCACCACTATTTAAGTGGGGTTTTGCTATAAAACATGGGATGATCCCACATGACACATCATGTGGGACAAAATTCTGATCATTTTTTCTGGATGTTTAGAATTTCCCTTAAATTAAATGATTAATTCTCTAATTAAAAGAATGGTTTTGAGGTTGATCCACTCTTAACCGAGCCAGTTGATTTATAGTACTAGTATTTTTTTTTTTAGTAATTGTTAGTATTCAATTCAAACTCAACATTGTTGAGATAAAGTTCCAAACTTTGATTGTTTGGGATCTTTTGGGAACATGAATTCAAAAATATTAATCATGAATAATGTAAGAAAATATGTTAGGGAGTAATATGGCAAATTGTTATTTATAATATATTAGTGCAAAATGATGAGGTTTGCAAGAGAGCGATATAGGGTCAAAGCAGCACCATTAATCCATATGTAAGATATTATTGGTTCCTTATTTCAAAGTGGACAATCCTTATAGCATATTAGCATGAGGCTTCCATATTTAATTAATTCTTTATATACACAAATCTTGGGGGGTTTTTTTTTTTCAAATTTTGCTATTGAACATGGAATTGAAATTAATTTTGAGTAAGAGATTCATGCACTAATCATTAAATACCCGATATAATAATTAAATATTCGGCATCATGACATGATTAGTAAGAAATTTTTTTTTGGTCAGTACAAGAGGATGAGTGGGGAGAGTAGGGAGAGTACTCTTTCGATGAACTTTCAAGTCTCTTACCACTAGATTAAGAGGTGTAGTTCATGATTAATTAGCAAGAATATGTTTATTGCTAATATAACACAATTTTGAAAGACAAATTTAAAAACAAAAAGTGGATATTTGTCATTTGAACACTATTGGATTGAGTTCCTATTTTGGAACCCTTTGACAAATTTTCTCAAACAAGTTGAGTGTTTGATGATAATTAAATTAAGCTTAATTTTTTTTGAAAGAAAAATTAAGTTTATTAATCTTTGATTACTAGTAGTATTTTATGTCGGAAAAAGAAACAGCATGAATAAAATAATACTTGGTATGGCGCGTGTCTCTTGGTCTATGGTTATTTTTTGTTTATTTCTAAACCATTCATTTACATTAAAATATTAATGTAGCTATTCTTATTTCAAAAAAATTAAGGTAGCTATTCTGCTTGCTCACCCTCACGGTCCCCATTTTCTCATTGGTTTATTACTTTTTTTTAGATGCATGTAAATCATGATAACAAGAATTACCATTTTCACCGAAAAAAAAAAAAACCATGTACTAGTACTAGTAATAAGTAATAACAATGTTTAACCAAGGTATCTCCATACATTACTTTATTAGAGGTACCCAAAATTTTAAAAAAAATAGAGGTACCAAAAAAAATACTTTATTAATAATTTAAAATTTAATACCATTCGGTCGAAAAATGTGAAAACTGAAAAGTTAAAGACTTAAAAATTTGTCAATAAATACACTTTCGAGGAGATTGAACTTATATTTTTATTTTTATCAGGTTGTCATAGTATAGACGAATGATGATTAAACAAGTTTTTTGTATTTGGTAATTTTATTCACCATCAAATCATATTTAGATGTAAAATGCAAGTATAACCTTATTATTATATCTAAGTGGAAAATACCACAAATAAATTGCCTTGATGTAAATATGGCAATCTCATTCTAGAGCTAGCAAAGCAATGATTATTAAAAAGAAAAAAAAACAACTCATGAAATTTGATAGACTTTCATTTTTCTTTTAATCTTTTTTTTTTGGGCACCACATTTTTATTTTTATTTTTTTCTTTTAATCTAGCTAGCTATTATTAGCACTTTGAAAGAACTGCATATCGTCCATTATTCACCAGACATTACTTTTTCATCAACAAATCCTCAAATAAAGTTTCATCAATGTGGAAATATCAATCACTATTTCTCAACAATAAACAATAAACATTAATATCTTGAAATGATTGGGAAAAAATTGTAATTTATATATCAACAGTGAAATTTCATAAATTCCTCCAATAGGTATATATATAGTTTCTAAAAACTGAAAAAGAATTTATTAAATCAATGAAATGGAAGAAGGAAAAAACTGCTAATCACATGAAAAAGATTTATACATTTTTTTGTTTGAACAAAAAGGAAAAAAAAAAAGCACACTGGAACCATTGAAGAAAACAAAGGGTCAGTATCAAAGCTAAGACAGGAATGGACGGTTTGGATTTAACAAATCACCTGCCACCTTAAAGCCTCATCCTCATGGAACAATCATCATCGTCGTCCTATTTAAGTTCAACACATCATTTCTTTTGTACCCAAAAACAAAAGATAGATTAATTCCTTTCTCTCCTTACCTCCAAAAAGTTAAGCCTTGTTTGGCCATCTTCTTCTTATTCCCTCTCTCTTTTCTCTGAGACTTTGCCTCAGGTACTTTACTCCTCTTCATCTTGTCTCTTCTCTTTTTTACAGTTCATATTGAGGTTGTCTTTTTAAACCTTAAAGAATCATTTTTGGTCCTAGTTTGAGTCTTATATTGGTCTAACAGGAATAATTTCTATTTGGGGTTTTACTGATCATTGCCTGTTTCATTCACCTTATTATAACTTTTAGTAAATGTTAATTTTTCTGCTGTATACTGTTCAAGTATCTGCTTTTTTGTAATATTTTATACTTCTAAAGATGCAGTTTTTATGTATGTACTATCCAAAGATCTTACTTTTATGTTATATAGTTTTCAAAGATGCTATCTTTTTGTTGATATAATGTCCCAAGGTTTCACTTTTGTTTTAGACCCAGTTTTCTATATGTTTGATGCTGTACTATTTTGATGTTTTTAGGGAATTTTGAGAATGAAGAGACTTGGTTAGTTTATGGTTGTAAAGCTGTTGGTATTGCTAGTGGTATTATAAGAAGAGTGGAGGATTTGGATTTGAGGTTGGACTTTCTGGCTTTTAGTCTTGGTTGTTTAATGTTGCACTTGAAAGGAAAGAACTTCAGAAGTTCAGAATTTTGGATTTGGGTTATTGGGAGTTGGTTGTTACTTCAATATTCCTTTCTGAAACTTATTGGTCATGGATCCGTCCTTGAAGGGACTTTTTGATTCTGTTGATAGATTCAGACTGAATGAGGATACTGTGTTGGCCTTATCTAGTCGGAATTTTGACAACAGGTTTAAGAATGAAAATTATGTTGATGTTCCTACTTTGCAACCTGCTCCATTTTCGACAAATTTAGCTCTTTCCTCCAGCATGAACCAGCAGGGAGATTTCAATGAGGATTATGACTTTAGTGATGTAGTTCTTAAATACATAAGTCAAATTCTTATGGAAGAAGATATGGAAGATAAGACCTGCATGTTTAAGGAGTCCTCAGCGGCACTTCAAGCTGCAGAGAAATCTTTTTATGAGGTTATTGGAGAAAGATATCCGCCTTCTCCCAAATATGAACCGAAATCTTATACTGATCAAAGCCAAGAAAGCTCTGATGATCAAAGTTGTTGGACATGTAGTACTTCTAGCATCAATGGTTATAGCAGTAACTTAGTTGATCCTGGGCGCAACCTTGATTTGCGTGAGCAGAGGTCTTTAATTTTCGCTCCTCAGGTCAATTCTCAATCATCCCATAGCTCTAGCAATAGTACTGGTAGTGTGGTAGATGGTTTTGTGGATTCTCCAGTGAGTACTCTCAGGCTTCCTGAAGTATTTAGTGATAGTGAGTCTGTCATGCAGTTTAGAAAAGGGTTTGAGGAAGCAAGTAGGTTCCTTCCAAATAGCAGAAGCCTGTTTGCTGATGTGGAGAATGATGGATTGTTTCTCAAAGAGGTAACAGAAGAGGCTAAAGATATGGTAGTTAAGGTGGAGCAGAATGAGTTCTCACATGATGGATCAAGACGAAAGAAGAACCATCATCCTGCGGATGTGGACTTGGACAGTGGGAGGAGTAACAAGCAGTCAGCAGTTTATACTGAATCCACTGTAAGCTCTGAAATGTTTGATAATGTGCTACTAAATTGTCAAAGCATAACTGACCTTCAAAAAGCTTGGCAAAATGAAACAAGCAAGAATGTGCAGCAGAATGGACAATCAAAAGGGTCTACTGGTGGAAAGACACGTGGAAAGAAACAGGGAGGTAAAAAGAATGTGGTGGATTTGAGAACTCTCCTGACTCTTTGTGCACAAGCAGTTGCAACTGATGATCGGAAGAGTGCAAATGAGCTGATGAAGCAAATCAGGCAGCATTCTTCACCTATAGGTGATGGGATGCAGAGGATGGCTCACTATTTTGTTGATGGCCTAGAGGCACGCTCAGCTGGATCTGGGACGCAGATTTACAATGCTGCTGTCAATATGCCAACATCAGCTGCTGATGTTTTAAAAGCTTACCATCTTTTCCTTGCTGCATGTCCTTTTAAGAAGCTCTCAAATTTCTTCTCAAATAAGACAATTATGAATCTAGCAGAAAATGCAACTAGGCTTCATATTATTGACTTTGGTATTCTATATGGTTTCCAATGGCCTTGCCTCTTGCGGCGTCTCTCATCTAGACCTGGGGGACCTCCTAAGTTAAGGATTACAGGGATCGATCTTCCACAACCAGGTTTCCGCCCAGCAGAAAGGGTCGAGGAGACAGGTCGCCGTCTTGCAAACTATGCAGAGACTTTCAAAGTTCCATTTGAGTTCCATGCAATTGCACAGAAGTGGGACACCATTCAAATTGAGGACCTCAAGATTGATAGGGATGAGGTTGTTGTCGTAAACTGCATGTATAGGCTTAGAAATCTACTTGATGAGACTGTGGTTGTTGAGAGTCCAAGGAATAAAGTTTTGAACTTGATCAGGAAAATGAAGCCTGATGTTTTCATATTAGGGATTGTGAATGGTGCCTACAGTGCTCCATTCTTTATTACAAGATTCAGGGAGGCTCTCTTTCACTACTCAACTTTATTTGATATGCTTGAGACTAATGTGCCCCGCGAAACTCCAGAGAGGAAGCTGATTGAGAGAGAGATATTTGGATGGGAGGCAAAGAATGTCATTGCATGTGAGGGCGCTGAAAGAATTGAGAGGCCTGAGACGTACAAGCAGGTGCAGGTCCGGATGATGAGAGCTGGGCTCAGACAGTTGCCGCTAAATGAGGAGATCTGGAAGATGGCAAAGGAGAGGGTGCATACATGCTACCACAAGGACTTTGTTATTGATGAGGATAATCGGTGGTTGCTTCAGGGGTGGAAGGGACGAATCGTATATGCCCTCTCTTCTTGGGTGCCTGCCTCTTAAGTGTATATTTGTTTCTACTCATAGAAGGCAAGGTCTTGCAAAAACCTTTGTGGTTGGATTGCAGGCTTTGTTAGTCAAGATTTTATGATGGATATCACATATATGAAGATAAGGTGCTGACTTCCTACGTTTGTTATAGCCAAAACTCTCTTAAGCGCACACATTCAGTCATAAACACACAATGCACAAAAACATGCATACATATCTTGCCAGTTTTGTTGCATATAGTAGATGTAAGAACTTGATATTGACAAGTATTTACTTTTTTCAAACAGGTCAAGTAAGATATTGCTGATGCTTCTTATTCTCATGATGTTGAAGACTGAAATCAGAGGTTTCTTGCGGATCATTGATTTAGCAAAAGATGAATCCACAATGTACTATGATGCTTTGAAAGTTACCAGGGAATAACAGCAATGGTAATGCCCTTACACCTGCATATCTTTGGTGAAACAATGATGTAATTAGATCAAAAGCTAGCAGTTTAGGGGAATGCAAATGAATATTGAAAATCTCTTTATCATAATAAAGTAGTGCTTGTTTTATATTGTGTCTTAAATTTTCCTTTAACCAATCAGCACCTCTTTGGTGATTCAAGTTACATTTGCTGATATTAGAGAATAACGTGCTTCAGTTGTATACTGTATTGAATATATCTAGTAAATCTCTTGTTTAATAGTATTATTATTGTCTTATGTTCAACTCCTGAGCAATAGAATATATATATCTCATTTCTTGAGCAGCATTAACATACAATTACTGTTGGAAAATCTAGCCATTTCCTTGATAGAAATCCCATTTACCAAATCCATTAACAGTTTCTAATGCTTTAGCTAGTGAAATGGGCCCCATCAACATATCGATCTTAGGATTTTCTTCTTCTTTTGCTGCTATATGAAGTAATACCATTTCATTTTGGGGAGTCAACACTTTTCATATAAATAGTTCTTAATCATGGTTTTCTCTTTATGTAATGGTTTAAATCCTGTAGTTAGTGGCATTGATGCATACATCTTACTTGCCATTATCTCACATATACATATTATTCAAATGCATTCAAGATTCATTCCTCAATATTTTATATTATAGCATAGTAGTACTATTATTATCCATCTTCAAGACTTAATTTTTGTATTGGGTGTTCTTACTTTGTATGTTGTGGTAAGACTTTATTGAGTGTTGTTTATTTAATGTTTTGGTTTGCCTAGGATTGGATGAAACACCTCACAAGGTTGTAAGAATTAGCCAATCATTGTTGTTGAACTTCTTGTTTCTTACCTAGAGCAATATTTTAATTAAGAGGGAGGGGACTTTAATTTTTTTATTATTAGTATATACATGCACTTAAACTAATTAGATGGTCGGTTAAAATATTTTAGTCAAATAGCTGAGTAACATTGCACCAAAGTGGGTATAAAATGAAACACATAAATAATGCTTGAGTTTAATATTTTTTGCTTAGCAAATCAAATTGGCTCATAGTCATAGCATTTAGAATTGTATATATATGTCAATGGTACCGGCAATGCTTAGATGGAGAAATTTCGAGAGAATCATTTAGATTTGTTAATCTCAATTAGATAGATTACTTCATGGTTAAGACAGCCGAAATCGATGTGTTTATAAGTCAAATGTTAATTTTTTATATGTTCTGTAATTGCCATATTTGATCATTTTTTTGTCATGCATTACGTACAAAGGAAAGGTTTTTTTTTTGGCCAAAAAAAAATGGTTAAGGTTAATGACATAGTCTTGCGGCCACACATGGTTAAGAAGTAATCGAAGATGCCGTGGCTTAACATAATGTCTAACTACCTTTTATGGGATTATTATGGTTAACCAAACCTTAACCTAAAACACTAAGGTTGGTTGATTCTACACATAATTGGGTTTTAGCTTCATGTGATTGGTTATTTTGGAAAAAAGAAAAATCAAATTGGGTCTAAACCTTTCCACAAATACTCATATGAACATGTTATTATGAACTTATGAATGTATACAAAAGAAAAAAAAATGGATAAACAAATCGGGTTTTGATTCCAATCCATTACTTTTAATTTTCTTAATTTTTATATAAATTTTATTGAATAAAATGATAATAAATGGATCCTATATGGACAACAAAGCAATAATTAAGTGCATTATTACGTTTTTTCTTTTGACAAATTATTGAATTGATATTCTTAAGTAATATATTGAAGGTACCTCTCAAACCAACATGGATTTGAATTGATTTTGAGAGGATAACAAGAAGTGCATCATGAACAATATTAGTCAAACTCAATTGGATTTTGAAAAATGTTTTTTTTTTCTCTTTGTTAAGGAATCATTTGAAGGACATATGCCTTTCTACCTAGCTTGCTAGAAATATGAGCAGCCAAGTGGATGAAATGTGTGATTTGATGTTTAACTTTATAAAACTTCATTAGATGGATATAACATTTTCTTTTAAACTTTTAACTAGGATAACATGCAATTGGTTACTATCATTTGAGTCGTTTTTAAAATATGAATTTACATTTTTCAGAATTCAGAAAACATGCATCAACTAGTTGAGTCAAATGTTTGGATTCTTATCGCTTAAATATAAATCTATACGATTTGAACTTACCCATATATACCCATGTATGGGTCTCTTAAACTGTTATATGTTATATGAATATATATATATATATATATATATATATATAT
>AWWV01014040.1:0-123701 GCA_001974805.1 Corchorus capsularis | reverse complement strand
GTCGCGCGTGCTAAAGACTCATGGAAAATGTTTGAAACTCCAACTCATTCAGAGGATTCATATCATTATGGCAGATCCAGATCAAGACGTTGATGATGGAATTCAACTTATTGTAATTTATGTTATGAACAGTGTAATTTCATTTTAATGAATGAAAATTACATTTTCTAAAAAAAAAACTTATTATCAGTATTTTACTTTATTGACTTGAATTAATATTTTATATGAGCTATTTTATGGTTTAATGAAAATCATACCCCTCAAACTATTGCAAAATAATAATCTTTGAACTTTCAATTAAGACAATTAAATCCTGAGCAATTTAGAGCCTCTTAAACACAATCTTGGATTTCTGCCAAAAAAAAAAAAATCAAACACAATCTTGGATTAGATCTACATGGCCCACGAATTTACGGGCTTAAACGGGCCTTAAATGGGCTTGAAGGCCTTTTGAAAAATAACTGAGCTTAAAACCCCAACAGTTATTAACTGAAAAACAGGGTTTTAGAAAATTTTGTGAGAGAGATGAGCGGAGCAGGAACTCCAGATTTCTTCTACAGGGAAGCTCAACGCCTTGGCTATGTTGCTCGTTCTGCTTTCAAGGTTTCTATTCATATAACTTATCCATTTCTTTCAAAATTTTCGTATTTTTGTTTCTTTAATTAGTATTTCTTGCTTGATTTTCAGTTGCTTCAGATACAGAAGCAATATAAGTTGATAAAGCCAGGTTCTTCTGTTCTTGACCTTGGTTGTGCCCCTGGTGCTTGGCTTCAGGTTATCCTTTTTCTTTAACAAGCTATTTACTTTGATGGGTTTTGGCTGTTTTTTCATTTCTTTCTGAATTTATGGGCATTTCATTGGTTATAGGTTGCTTGTCAGAGTTTGGGTCCATTGAAAAATGGTGGAGCTGTTGTTGGAATTGATGTTAAGGTATATTTATTTATTTATTGGTTTTCAATTTCTTATTGTTTCTGATTGTAATGTGTGTAATAAAAGAAATGGTGGGATTTGCAGAACAGAAGGTGAAGGTTCCTTCTCTTTTCTGTGATTCCAGGGTTCAAACTGTTTCTGCTGATGTAATGAAACTACCCAAGCAACAAGTTAGGGAACTCTCTCCTCAGGTAAGCTTATCAATTTTAATGTCTATTACTCTATTATTAGCATATTGATCATCTTAAAATGTGTAGATTTTTAGTAGTTTTATGGTAACTTAGAATTTGTAGCCCTCACTACTCACTAGTGGCCTTGGTAATCTGAACAAAGCAAAACAGAATAAGATTCAGTCATTTTAGAGCAGCTAGAAGAAAACTACTATTCAATAACAAAGATACTACATCTATTATTAAGGAAATTCACGAATGCTCGAGGGAAGAGGTTCGGAAATGAAAGTTGCTGCCCTACTGAAAGGAGCAGTCTTTTACAAAGTGAGGGGGTCTTTTGTTTGTCTTGAACCCTTATAGAAATGTTTGTTGATTTTGTGTTCCTGCAGAAAAAAGGGTTCTCAGTTATACTTTCAGATATGTGTCCCCCAGTTTCTGGAATTTCAACTAGGGATGCGGCTTTGTCAATGGAGTTAGGTATGCGAGCGCTTGATTTGGCTGTTGGTAGAGCTGCCCAGCTTATGGATGATAATTTTGAAACAGAAGGAGAGTTATGTGCTACTGGTCCAGATGATAATGGTGTACTCCAATCAAGGGGTCATCTTGTCATTAAGCTTCTAGAGAGCGAAGATATAAAAGGTGGGGAATCTACTTAGCAAATGAAGCTTCTGCAATGAATCCAATTTGTAAATGAATGAAATTATATGTTTCTCACTTTCTTCTGGTTGTTTGCAGAGTTGAGCCAAATCTGCAAACCACTCTTCAAAAAGGCATCATGGTTAAGGCCTAAGGCTACAAGATCCTCATCTAGAGAGATTTATTTAATCTGTCAAGATTTTAAGTCATAGCCGTCTCAATTGGCCTTTTCTTCAGATTCCTACAACCAGCAGCCTAGTTGAGTTGAGGCCAATTCTGCCTCATTTTGCTTCACTTATGCTCTAGCCATTTTGTAATCTTGTCGACTATAACTGGGATAGAAAGGTCATAGTCAGCCTAGTAGACATGATCTATGTTGTGTTCTGGCCATTTCTATAAATTTGTTGATGTAGCCTTGATATGCAAAAGCCTTGTAAGTTGTAAGTTGTAAGTTGTAACCTCCATAATCTTCTCAAGGGGCAAGGCAAATGAACAGTTCTTGTAATTTTATTGCCCACAGGGAATCACATGAGCAGAGTTTTAACCTTGATGCTGCAACCATTTGATGTTCAGTGTAGAATTCATAATTATTTAGATATATGTAGGAATCCATCAAACTATTTCACAAGGTTAGTGCTTGCATAGTTTAAAGTTCAGATGTCAGATTCAGATATCTCAATTTGTAAGAGAAGAATGGAAAGCAACTTGGGAGCGAGAGACGCTGACAGCCTGACATAACTGGCACACATTTGTAAAAGTGCCAGTTATTTGCAAAAATGCCATAAAAGGCTAAAACCATTGAAAGAACACTCCATCATTATAATTGCAAAAATGCTCAAAGAATTCCAACAGTGTCATGATTTTCCCCTGTGAATGTGTAATACTGTAAAGCTATATTTTACTTACAAAATGTCAGAAAATGTAAACATATACAAAGAATATTCTGTTTCTTTTGTATTATCAGGCAAAAAAGGCAAAGACAAATCCATATCAATGTGTCATCGGATGTAGGTTCGTCCCATGGACCAGAGTCCTGTATCTTTGACGGGTGCCTGAGAAAGGGAAAAAAGTTGTTAGAATATGTAAATAGGTGAAGAATGTAATTAGAAAAACAAAATTAAGAAGTGTTCGTAGCACACAATACTTACTGGTGTTTTCGCAGATGGGAAGATGTTCCAAAACCTCAGAGTCTCATCCCCTGCTCCGGTCACTATAGTCTGCATTTATGAGTAGGCAAAGATGGACTGATCAATTTCTTTCTTTCATATTTGTAATAGAAATGAATGCATATTAACTTATATCACATCAAGGAATCCTTTCAATGTAATGCTTTAATCACATCAAGGAACATTTACCTGTCCATCAGGCGAAGTAGCAAGGTAGAGTACTCGAAGACTATGGCCGGTTAGAGTAGCAACCTAAAAAAAACCAAAACAAGGACAATAAATTTGAGAAAATAATAGCTGAAAAGATTTAGATAGGTATTATTTAGGATGGTCGAAAAACATTTTCTTGCAAAATACCTTTGCCAGTGATGGGTATTTCCACACCATAATTTGATTTTGAGAGTATCCATGAGTGCTAACTAACTCATTGACATTCTTACTCCATGAAAGATTGCACACCTGGGGTCACAGTTATATCGAGTAAGTAAGCAAGATGCTCATTAGCCTTCTAAAGTAAGTATTATTCAAACATAATTATGCTCACTAAAGAAACTGCAATGAAGAATATATTGTAAAATTGTAATTACCTGGCTCCCGGTGTCTATGTGGTTCAATTGATGACCATTGGTAGTGTTCCAAAAGCGGATACATCGATCAGCAGTTCCACCACCCGATGCAAGAAGGTTGGTCTGGTGTGGTGACCAAGCAATGGCTTTGACAGCAGCTGTATGTTCTGTCAATTTAAGAACAGGTTGCTGAGAATGCTGGTTCCACACCAATAGCTGGTTACCAACAAAAACTGATTGAGTTAGCAAATTGTCATGTTTACTGAGATAATCAAAGGGAATGAATTGATGAGATGATTACCTGATTGTCATTTCCACCTGATGCAAGTTCACGGTCATCATGAGACCATTTCAACCCACAAACCTGATGCATTGAGCAGAAGGTTATCTCATTTATCAACAAAATACCGGCTGAGTAACTGAATGTTACAGAAAGATTTGATAAAGCTTTACCTCAGATTTGTGTCCAACAAGCTTGCTAACATAGTCATCCGAAACTCGCAGATCATGTTGAAGAATGTTGCGATCCCTGCTTCCTGATGCCAGTATCCGTGAATTCCAGGCCAAGACACCGGTTCTTGTTTGATGGCCTCCCATGGTCCGGACCCTCTTGCACTGAGTTCCATCCCATACCTAAAAAACAAGAACCAAAATACTTAGTTTTAAGTCCACCCTCTAAATGAAATCCATATAAATGAAAAATCATTATCTGATGAAATACAAATTTTGCTATAGAATAGAACATAGTTAGATACCTGAACTTGACCAGAATTTGTACCAATGGAGATGTAAGAACCTTCCCGGGTCCATTGGACAGCGCACACACCGTCATGTGGCCCCAAATCACACAACTTTGTTACCTAAGATAAAAAAAGATAACACACCATGTCAAACACTTCATACACTAATTTCTTTCCCATATATATAATTCAAACAAAAGTCCATTTTCAAAGGCAATGAAGCATCAAGATTTCAAACTCACTTTGCTATTTGATGCTGTCCATAAATAAACACAAGTACCCAAACCAACTGCAAGCACATTCTGTGATGACCAATCCACAAGGTTCAAATAGAAATCATCTTGAAGTGATGGGGCATCCAACACCTACAATCATTTAAGCAATTTCATTATATATTTTGAAGTTCAATGTGAGTGAATCTAAATTCAAGTCTCTAAACATATAACTTTACAGTTTTTAAAAAATTCATTCAACACATGGCTGGCAAAAGAGCACAATTTACCTTATGGGGTGTTTTGGGGACTTTCCTAGGTGGCTTGGGAGGCGTAGAGGCTTCACTTGAAAACCCACTATCCTGACCCAGAAGTGAAGGAGAATACGGGGAATTAGGCGCAGAATGCTCAGTCTTGAACCTCAACATGTTCTTGTTGGGACTCATAGGTGAACCTGCAGGAGAAAAAGAACCAAAATCAGGACCAAAAAGTTCAGATTTCAAAATCCTGGCGTACGCTTCATTTCCTCCTTCTTTAGCTGGTGAATCTTTCTCTATCAACCCAAAAGTGTGTAGCCTCGAGGAAGATCTGCATGGAATGAACCTATCGCTGCAAGTTGATGTTTTCGACGATGAAGGTGAACTTAAACTCGAAATCATCCGTGGTGAAGAAATCGAAATGGAACGGAAAGAAGAAGAAGAAGAAGAAGGAGCAGTCGAAAACGTTTCTAGCCGCAGGGAAGTTTCATTCATCCCAGCAGGGAGATTCAGCCCACTTTTTCTCCGTTGTTGTGGTGATTCCATTTTCAGGTAAATTTTGGATCTTTCAGAAGCTTGATTGCTACAGAAAAATGGGTTTCTATTGATTTCAGGAAAGGAGGTGAGCTAATTGAAGATCTGACTGAGAGCAGGAAAAAAAGGCTCCTCCTTGAAAACAAAGAAGGGTTTTTGAAAGGGTTCCTCTTTTTTGAGGAGCTGATTTTCCTGCCTTTTCTGGGAAGATTTGCAACGGTCAAATTTTGGTTTTGGTAGGGTAGAGAGAGGAGCGCTCTCTTTTTATATGTTCTTAGAGAGAGAAATAGAGAGGGAGAGACACTCTGTCGTTTTATTCTTTGGATAATTAAAAACGACAAGGTGCTTGCTAAGTTAACGGTCATTTTCGTGAATATAATCAAACACATAAAAGAGCTGTCAGATTGGGTTTAGTTACCAAAGTAAATGCCAAATAGCCGTTGCTTCTGATTATTTTTTTGCCTCTTTTGACCTTTTGATGTCTTTATACCTAGCTCAAGCTGCCAAATCTTATATCCCAATCATCGGATTAAATTTATTTCCATGTAAAAGATACATGTAAAATCATTTCCAATTGATGAGAAAACTAGAGAACAATTTTCCTTTTGCTGGAATAATGATCTTATATGCATATGCATATGAAAGTTCTAAGACATGTCAGGGAATAATCTGTTGTAGTTCTAGTTTCTTTCCTAAATGGGAATTTGTCTAACTATAATCTCATTCCCAAAAAAAGATTTACAATGTGTAGCGCAGTTGATATCTGCGGAGCCAATCCTCGCCCTTCTCGTAAAAATCTGCTCTGGTGAATGTTTGCTGCTGGAACTGATAGTTTGCAGCATAAGCAGAAGCTCCACGCCATGCATCAAGAACTGGATCGAATGCTCTTACAACCTTAATTGGCGATCCACATGGTCGAAGCATCCGGATTCCAGCTTCCAATCGCTCATTGATGCCGGGGAAGAGGCTGCACCCACCAGTCATAAAGACTGAACTGGTCAATCTATCCTCTAAAGCCCCATCCTTGTATCCCAACCTCCTTATTGAGACTCCAGTCATCTCGTCTAAGCCTGCTTGATCTACCCCAACCAGGTTGGGGTGGAATAGTATTTCAGGACATCGAAACCTTTCAACCCCAAATAGAATCTGAAAATCTTCCTTGGTGAGTGGACGAGCACGTGGCACCTCAGAAGTAGTAGCTTGTGTAGTTGTTACTTCTGGCTTGGGAACAAATGCTGGGTCTATCTCCTGCCAAAACAGAGATCAATGAGTTTTGAAATATTCATCTTACATGACAATCGACAATTAGGACAATACCGAAGAAATCAAAACCATGCCAGGGGAAATAAACTAACCTGGAGTCTAGAACAAACATGTGCCAGCTCTGCTTCATCTTCATCTGGTCCATCATCATCATCGTCATTATCTTTGCTCATTAGTTTGTAAAGCTGCCAATCTTCATCTTTGGCACCAAATGTATCCTCACCCTTCCCTCGGTCAAAGGCTGCTGTAGTTAAAAGGCGCATCCTTTCCCTATGGGCAGGATTCAACCTTTCTCCACGCCCAACACCCCCTGAGTTCCCATTTGTATGGCCTCCATTTGTCTTGAGTCTTTTCCGCTGCTCAACCTTCTCATACAGCTCTTTGTATTTAGTATGCATCTGTTCTAGATAAAGTTGAGGGTTCTCCCTGTTAAAAGGAAAAGGCAATGAAAAGAAAGAAAATAACAGTCAGACGAGCTAATTAGAATCCCCATTCTTTCAATCAATCAATTTTAAATACCAAATCTAAACTTTAATGACATGAGGCTGCTTTTTCTCCCAACCCCATTTCATACTAAGAATCAAGTGTGAATAAGAAGAAAACTATCTTCATAAGATTGAGACATACAAACGTTTCTGTTCATCTTGTTGATTTTTCTTCTCTCGTTCTAATTCTTCTTCAACGCGTTTCTGTTTAGCTCGCTGCCGGCCTTCTGTTGTAGTTTTGAGAAAGATCTGCCTCTTCTTTTCCTTGACCTGTCAAAATAACATAGCCAAGAATTTAGTCTATCATCAATTTTAGCCAAAAGCAATTAAGATTATCAATGACTAAGATAACAAAAATACTTGAGAAGTTCATGTCAAGCAGGCTGATAATAAGTCCCAAGGCCTTGTTAACAAAAATAATCTATCGTTTGTGTTTTCAAGGATGACAATATAAATTTAGCCCATTTATCCAAACTGGATCCAATCAGTTGATCTCTTATTTAAGAAATTCAACTAACAATGCCAACCCCAAAAAAGTGATGCAGATTACTATTTGGTATTAAAGATACCTGCTCAGGGGTAAGCATGTTATCGGGAACATTGATGAGAGGATACTTCTCAGCTGCAGAAGAATCGGCCTTCTCATTTTCAGCTTGTTCGGCCTTGGGTTCACCTTTTGCTTTTCTTAAAGACTGTGACACTTTATTGAGAGTTGCTTCTATTTCCTGCTTCGAAACATAACCAGTCTCCGAAAGGAAAGCTGGTATTTCTTCCTCTTGCACTTGATTAATTTGTTGCAAAAGAAATTCCAATCCGTGCAATTGATTTTCTAGTTCATTTATTCTGGAAGATCTTTTTGCTTCAGCCATTTCTCTCAATCTTTGACCTTGTCTTTCCCTTATAGCAGCCTTTCTTGCAAGCTCTTCCTCTGAAGGAGGTTCTTCAGTTGGTGGTGGAACCCATGGAAGCTGCCAACACCTGGTCTTCTCTTCAGCTTCCTTGCCTCCTTTCTGTTACAATATTGAACTCTCAGCAGTTGCAAAGAGATCAGAAGCAGTGAAAAGCTAAGTTGTTACCTGAAACAATCGAGCCTCTAAAGCGTAATCAGCTGCAATATAGCAGTGCTCCATCTTCAGGTCTTCTACCTTTTCCCATGTAAATCTAGCCCTGTCGTAATCAATTAAAAGACGTTAGAATATGCTCTATTCAAACATAATTGAATCTGGAAATACTGCTGAATGTACACTCACATATGATGCGGATACTTCAGTGAAAGAAGTTGCTTCAAATTGTCAGTGACATGGTATCCACCAATGTTAGTTCGGCAGCTTCCTTTATAAACAGGCTCACCATCTACAAACTGAGGTAAAATAAATCCACATCATAATCAATGAAAGACAACCAAAACCAGGACATTTTACACTTACATCCTCTTAGTCAATCTAATATAATTCATTGTCCAATAGCATCTCTGAGATTCCCACCTTTGGTCTAGTACATAATATAAATTCCTTTTGTGTGCCAGACACCACAAAATGAATTAATCAGAGGAGGCATGGTGAGATGCCAGGGCTAAACATTTCCTTTATGATGCTAATATGATGGTGATGATGTCGAATGAGAATCATAACACCTTATCATGTCATCTACCATTATGCCAACTTCCTAACTTGCTTCTAAGGTAAACGATTACCACCAGAACTTTGCAAATGCATGTGGCAGCCAAGGTAAATAAGAAGTCTAAGAAACATACCGGAATAACATGAGTTGTGTTGAACCCAGGGCAGATAGCTAGACCATCTTTCCCGCAAATGCCACGCTGTTGATTATACTTATAGCTAAAAGCAGCATCAACACCGAATGCTGTAATCGCATAAAGAAAAAACTCAAATAAAGATACAAGTTTTAGGATTATTAACGAAAAATATTCACTGCAATCAAATTATGGCTATATAACTTCTTTCCCAGAAGCAGAGTGCCCTTGGTCATGCAGGCAAGACCATCACCATTTATCCCTCTGATAGAACAATTTACCATCATATGTAACATTGAAGAATTTCATGGATTTTAAAGGAGTGCTTATACCTACTCCAGGAACCCCATAAGTCTCAAAAAGAAGTTCAGCCATTTTGCTACGGGAGTAAACTGGGTTGCATACACATTCTGTGATCAGGATGGGATGATCAATCTGTTTTGCCCTCAAAATATGAAAAGTCAAATGCAGATATAAATGAGGTCATTTAAGAAATGATAACAAAAGCTGTAAACTTATCAGCATACCCGAGAGCCACTGGCACCCAAACGATCAAAGGCAAAGTCGAGAATCTGTAAATACAAGAACAGAACAGGAAAAACTTAGCATGCTCACAGTACTCTAAATGAATAAAAGCAAGCATTTGAAGCACTTAAACAGCCAAGCCACAATAAAATATCCAAATTTTTCTATCTAAGTTCCAATAGAAAACCAACAATTATCCAAACTGAAAATTTTCTTACATACATATTCCATGATTTCAAACTGGAAAACAACATTGCTATCGAAAGCAGAACGCGGGCCGGAACGCGTGCAATCAAAGTATCTCAATAAAGAAGTATCCTGGTCACCAACAATTGTCACAGTTTCCCCTGCATCACTCAAAAACACAAGTAAAACCTTAATTTAACCTTTACCCATCTAAAATTTTCATTTTTTTCTTGTTTCCTTAAAATGATTTGACAAGGAAGAAGAAAACAAAGTACCAGTGGACTTGTGGCGAGGTCTTTGAACTATGTTTCTGAATATAACCCGAGGTTCACTCTCTCCAGCCCAACTGCAAAATTCCCAAATTAGAAAAAGTCAGGAGAAAATCGTAATGTAGATAAAAGTAAAACCAAAACATAAGAAAATTAGGGTTTTCTGGTTTAGGTTAAGTTACCCAATACGGAAATAGGAAGCGCCATTGTCGATAACGATAGGGGTTGAAGGAGGAAACAGATGGTAATCTGTTTGCCTCTGTATTTTCGAAATGAAGGGCATTTTGTTTGCTTAGTTAGGGTTCTCGCTCTTTGAAATGGAGAAGAAGCAGAGTTATAAGAAATTTAAGAAATTTTTCATGCGTTGAAAGGAAGAAGACGATGAAACTGATACTACTGCAGAATAGTAATGTGTTAAGAAGTTTACTATGGGAAAAAGGAAACAAAGCGGGGATAGCTCAGTTGGGAGAGCGTCAGACTGAAGATCTGAAGGTCGCGTGTTCGATCCACGCTCACCGCATTTTTCAAAATTTTTTTACATTTTTGGGCCAATCTTCGGGCTCACTTTTGGCCCAATAAACAAAGATCAAACCCGACCCATTAATCAAGAAAGAGAACCCGATCCAGGAACCGAACATCAAACTTTTGTTGTGGTCACTTTCAAACCAAGAACAAAACCCGTTTTCCACCGTATGAGAGAATTAAGTCATGGGCCCCACCCAATTAAAAAGGCCCAACAAAAAGTGCAACTCTGAAAAACATATATATGGCCCTAATTCAACTCCCCATCCAAACATCCAATCAAACCGCCACGTGTCTTACCACGTAAGCCTCTTCCTCGCACGTGGGATCCAATTCTTAGTTGCTTCCACCACACGTTTGGATAAGTCAAAAACCCCACCCACCGCGCCATCTTCCCTCGCAAGTCGCAAGCCAAACAAACTCCCTTTATAAACCAAACCCAAAACAAAACACAACAGTCTAATCAAAGCTTCTTCTCATCTTCTTTGAAAATTTTCATTTCTTGTTTTTGGCGTTTTCATGGAGATTTATGAACGTGAAGAAGGTTACATGACGCCGAGGCGGCCGACACAGACGGCGGCGGCAGCTCCGCCTTGTCCACCAGCGCCGAGGAAGAAACGAGCGGTTTACGTTAAGAGGGAACCGCCGAAGGATGGGTTCTTTATGCCACCTGATCTTGAAGCCTTTTTTTCAGTTGTGGTACCTATAAGAACGGAAGCCTGCGTTTGAAGACAAAGTGGTTGCCGTTTTTGTAAATTTGGTTTCTTTTATGGTATTTCACTATTTTGTAGCTTTAAATATGTTGTACAGTGTACACGGTACACAATTAAGTTTTCAGGGTTCATTTTTGTGAGTTTCAAGCTTTAGTTTGAAACTGAAAAACTCTGAATAATTTTGTTCCTATTAAGGAAAAGATGGAATACAAATACGATTATCAGTTTATCACTATTCTTAGTTTTAAATAAGATTCCAAGTTTCAAGTTTCAAGTTCAACCAGCTTTTTAGTGAACTGAAATGAGTAAATTGCCCTGAAAAGTGAGGCAAAGAGATGTGGGCTTCTTTTGGGTTTGGGAGAGGGAGATTTGGGCTATTGATGAAGAAGATTTTGTAAATTGGGCTCCCATATTTGGGCTTTTGGTTCCTTATTTTGTCCCAATTATGTTATTAGACTTGGATTTTATAACTATAGGGCCCTTTGGGCATCAATACAATATTGTATGATATTCTAAGGTTTTGAATAATGAATAGTTTGTGAAGCAAGAATCTTTAGTCAAATTTTGGTATCCTTTGCCACTTGAATTTGAGTGATAAGGGTGGTATGGACTATGAATAGAGATATGAAGGGCACTAAGGTACAAATTTGATACTTCTATATCCAAATCCCAAGTATTTAATGTTGCGATTAAGAGATAACTGATAGGGTGAGGTGAGATATGGGTAGAGATTTTTCGATTCGTTAATTTTAAAAAAAATTTTTTTTATCAAATTCTAATACTTTTTTTATAGTATCCAAAATCTCAAGTATTTGATTTGAGGGATTAATTCTCTAAAGTTTCCTCTAATCATATATATAAAGTAGAAAAACAAGAAGAAATGAAGGTTGAACAAGGATGCAAAAAATTATGGAAAATTTGAAGGGAAGGTGGAACATAATTGTACCAAAGGGAAGGTGACAAGGTTCACTTATTGAAGGGTACGAGAGGTGTACCAAAAGGTCTGCTCCGGTAGTGTAAGCTTATCTCTTCTTTCGGTTTAGGTACTCTTTAGCCTTAAAAGTCACTGGATTCTTTTGTTTCAGGTGATTTTATGGGTCCCTTTTGATCCAATATATATTCTCTCTTTGATCTCACTTAGCTTCTCTTTCATATAGCAGCAATGTTAAAGTACTTGAGAAACTTTAGGAATTTGACCCAATCCTAGCTAGTAAAAATTGTGAGTTCCTCTTATATCTTTGGATTGAAGTGAAAAAGATGCAGCCTCTGTTTTTTTAATTAGAAAGGGAAATATACTAATGTTCATGAAAAATAGAAATTCAAGCCTCCATCTTTAATTTCATGGATTAGACCACATCGTATATGTGTGACATGACTGAGTGCCTTAGTTATATACAGGCTGGGTCTCTCCACTTATTGCTAATTATTACCATTTACCACTCTAACAATGATAAAAAACACCCAATTTTTTTTTAAACAATATACAACACGAAGAAATGGCTCGAATTTAAAATATCTACCAAGATCACCTTACCACTTGAGCTAGCTAAGCCTTTAAGAAGCAAATATATGTATTCGTTCTAGACCTAAATAATATCTTGTATATATCAAATCATAAAGTAAAGATATAGGAAGGCTCACCAAACCTTATTAAACCAAAATAGAAAAGATATGTTGACAATTCGAAGCAAGCAAATTCTAGCTTTAAAATATTTTGAGACTTTGACCTCCAAAAATGAAGGGAAACCCTTTTCAATCAATTATTAGGTGCAAAACCTAGATGTTGGGGCAAACAAGCTTGGTTTTGAAAATTATTGGGTACTTTTGGGCCAAAAATTACTACTAGCTTATAAGATATCATTAATTTATAAATTACAACCCCCGAAAATGATACTCACCTTATAGAAATCAATATCAACATATATAATTGTTTATAAACTGAAGTAGCTTGCTAGGGAAATTATTGCTTGGCAACTAGTCTAATTAATTTTTTTTAATATTTATTAGTTAACTTTGTTCGAACTGGATTGACCCATTATGGAGATCATAAAGCTCTTCCAGCAATAATTTTCTCCATTCATAAGACTCAAACCCGAGACCTTACTTAAGAGGAACAAGTACTAAACCACTTGAATCAACCACTTGTTGGTAGTAATCTAATTAATTGCTAAACTCTTTGTTTCTACATAGTTAGCTCTACCCAGGCACATATAGCAGGTGGCAAGTCAACCAAGAGAAAGAACTTGAAAACTTTTATTTACCCTTTGCCAAGCAATCCTTTTAACCAGATTTCCCTTTGACACACTTTGCAATTCGATCCTTCATCTTTCAAAAGAAAGACCTCTCACTCATGATCGGCTGACAAGCTTATTAGACATTTTCTTAGATGAGTAAATGCATATGGCGTCATTGCCTATATATCACATCAAGATGGAACAATTTGCTCAGACAGAAAATCCATATTCAAAATCCAAGCCTAGCTACTTACTACGGGCACTAGAGTACTAATAACTATGAGAAATGCAAACCCATTTGAACTTAATGTTTCAGTCTAATATAGTTCATTCATTTCCACTAGGAATTGAATTTCTCGCAAATTTGAGGTTCGAATTAGATCTTACATTCCCCTTATATCCCTAAGGTATATAGCTCTCAAATATACAAAAGTAAAAGGCGGTGATGATTTTAATTAGTCGTGTGGAAGAAATTAATACATGCACATATATAATAATAATATCCCCTATTGCCATCACACATCTGGTCTGCTAATAGAGCGGATTCTTAGTTTTACTGACTAAGATTCGATTCCTAACAATCTGAACTACAAAAAAAAAAAAAATCCCCTATTGCACACAAGTATTTACCTCAAATATTAGTTATTGGTGCATTTTTTTCTTTTAATCTTGAGATTTCAAATTTAAATCACAAAGTATGTACCCAAGTTTCATCCAACATTATGTTGATATTTGTCGTTATTACACAAAATCTTGTATGCATGCTTTATCCCACCACAATCATAACCTTCTTTGCTTTGCATGGCATCATCATCATAATTAAAAACCTCTTCACCATCAATATCATGCATGTGATCACAGCCATGCATTAAAAGAAAAGAACCCATCAACCATCAATGCGATGGAATTGACACCAAAAGAAAGAATATTTATTCTTGGTAATGAGGAAATTATATAAATATGGTGTCAAATGTCAAACAAAAAAATAGAGAGAAGAGATGACTAAAGTTGGTAAAATTGTGCAAGTGGTTTATTTACCTCGATCAACAAGAACCCCAC
Source organism: Corchorus capsularis (assembly GCA_001974805.1). NCBI lineage: Eukaryota > Viridiplantae > Streptophyta > Magnoliopsida > Malvales > Malvaceae > Corchorus > Corchorus capsularis. The sequence goes on along the minus strand of AWWV01014040.1, from coordinate 109,481 downwards.
ATCTTCAACAAGATCTGATCATCTCTCTATCACTTAGATTCCACCAAGTAAAGCCAATTCTTTCTCACCTCTCGATGATGGATGTGATCTCAATTGGCATGAATAATATTTCTCCTTTTTTATTTTTATAATTTATATGTAAAAAAGCACACAACTACCTAAAAATTCTTTCATTATAATTCACAGCATTTCGGTCATATGTTAAGGACAGAAATGTTTTTCCACGCTTGCATTGCATGATTAATTTGGTTGAAATTCATAAAAGATCATAAAAGAAATGAAGTTCCAATTAAATTTGGAGTACTTGATGAAATTTTTTGATTGTGTTATAAGTACTCCATTTAAGAAAGATTAATATATACTACATAGTACTATAAACAAAAGTTTATCAATATTACTTAAATTTGTCATGTTCGGTTGCCTTGCCTTTGTAGCTAATATTGTGTTTTGCTATTGATGGAAACAAAATAAATGTTCACAATTAATTTGTGAAGGTGAAGTATTGAACAAATCTTTATATATATAGTAGAAGAATACTCAAAAAAGTTACAAATCAAAATTCTTCTCTGCATCATCAAACTTTCCACAAATAATAGGCCCAAATAATAATATTTTTTTTATTTCAAAAAGCTAAAATGTTAATGCTCCTTAATTAATTATCTTCTCTTAGAAATAGCAACACCCACATGTGGCTTTAAATACCATATATAATCTCAATTAAGAAATTAGGTAGAACAGCTGTGAGTTAGAGTTACTATTTCACTGACATCTCTCTAAATATATATAAGTAGCAATAAATTTTTGCCCAAGTTCTAAAACTAATGAGTTTGGGTGTAAAAGATATTTCATCAGGTTTATATATATAAGAGAATATTGGTTGGCACCAGATTTGCTGTTAACATGTCAAGCTTTTCAATTCAATTTTTGTGGGTCTCATATTGCAATATGATTTGGAGAGTTCCAGCTTGGCTCTGCAGGCAGACTTTTCTGGCTTTTCCAATTATTTGTTCTTATTTCTCTTTGGTAGGCCACAAATTTTCAGCTTGGAGTAGAAGTTTGTAACTTTTCTTTTTTTTGCTTGAGGAGAAATTTTAAAGTATACTTATACTAAATACTAATACCATATATATATTAGGGTAATTATTTGATACATCGGCGGTGTAAATTTGGGACTCCACAACCAGATTGTGAAGTCGACACATTTCATTTTTTTGAATTAATTAAGTTTTAAATATTTCAATCTAGTTCCTAGATGACACATGTCACCTTTCAGGACCCGCTGTAGTCTGCTAAACTCTACCGACGGTGTATTGTATAATTTGCCTATATATTATATATAGTAACTATATATATGTTGTGTTTTAAACTTTAAAGTATAATACTACTAGTATATTTGTTACATCACTCTTATATGTAAATGACATGTATATACACTAATACAAGAATGTAGCATAAAAGCTATCAGACATTTGGCCTAGTGGTAGAGTATTGGACTCTTAGTTCCAGCCTATCTAGACCATGGGGTCTTAGGGTTCAACTCTCACGGAATGTGAGTTTATTTGTAATTTGTTTATTTATGTATTTGGTAGGTAGGTAGTTTACTTATGAGCATAGAGATTTATTTGAATTGTAATAAGATTTCACTGTGTTTATTTGTTGGCTCATAGATTAGCGTTTCAGTAATATGCTAATAATGTAGCGGTGTACGGATTTTCCTGTGCGTTTGTAATCTCAAACCAAGAAATGAAAATGATTCTTTCCTAAAAAAAAAAGAAAGAAAGAATGTAGCATAAAAAAAACACTAATACAAGAAGACATATCTATATATCCTGAGATATTGTTGTTGGTGAAAAAAAATGTATGATAATTAATCACATTGAATTCTAACTAAATTCAAAGTCAAGCCCGAAACAAACAAACAAAAAAAGTCCCATAATATTATTGAAGGGACACCAAGTGTGTCCTTTAAAAAAAAAAAGAAACACCTCTCATTAATCAAGTTATCAGTTTAATTAATTAAGGGTATCTTCATGTTTGACTCGAAGCTAGCCTATCTTGAACAAAAACTAAAGGATAAAAGGGTTTAAATTCTATTCATATATATAAAATAATATATAAAATCTTTCCAACATTCATATTGATTTTTTTTTTGTCTATTTAATAGTATCAAACAATGATGATAGTATTACATCACTCTCATGTAAAATGATACTATATGGTATATATATGATCATAATTAGACACCACTAACTCAAAATCAACATAAAGTCATCTGCTCCTTAATCGATCATTTCTTATCAAGAAACATGCAATACAGATTACTATGAGAGACTATATATATTAATTGATGTCAAGATAGAACTCAAATCCAAAACTATTTATTACGTCGATAAGAAAGGATCCCATCTTATAAAACTCTATATTATATATATATATATATATATATATATATATAAATTGCTCGATTATTTGTACTTTAAAATTAAAGCAAGCTCAAGCTGCCGTACGAGGATATATAAAATATGTTGTTTGGGCAATGTAGCAAATTACTACAAAGTACAAACAATTCACCAAAAAAAAATTACTAGAAACAAAAAGGCTCCACTCCACTTCTCCGTGTTGGACGCTTGTCTTTGGCCGTACAGATTCATGCCAAATCAATGTCACATCGATCAAATATCTAATTCTCTCCTTGAGATCTCAAGAGAGAGGGTTTAGGTTTTGAAACTTTGAAATAATTGCTAGTTCCTCTCTTGTGGTTTTTTAAGAACTCCAAAAATATGCCTTTCGAGAACAATACAATACATCCCAATTCCCAAACAAAAGCATCACAATAATTTGTGAAATTTTAAATCTATTTTATGACTAACTCTATGATCAAGATGGATCAATTTGTGGGGTAATATCCTTTCCCAATAATAATTATTTTTAATTAAATTAATGTAGTATTATATCCTAATTCATGCCAATGTAATTTATAAGATTAATTAAATTATATCTATACTATATATATAAAAGTACGAATAAGGGTAAACTTTATGTTTTCCGTTTGTACCCTTATTTTTAAAACATATTTTCAATTGTACCATTTTTTTAAAACATATTTCTAAATTGCCATTACTAAATAATATTTTAATTATTTCATTAATTTTTAATCATAAATTATTCCATTATTAATTATTAGATTATATAATACGTATATTAAATTATATAAGAAAGTCAATTTGGCTTTTTGCATCCTATTTAATTTTGTCTTTTATCTTTGTTTCCAATCGTTGTATTTAATTTTGCTTTTTCTCTTTGTCTCCAACATCCTATTTGGGTTTAGTTTAGTTTAGTTTTCAAAATTTCATAAGAGGGTTATCAAAATTTCATAGTATGTAGATCAAAATTTCATAGGAAGATTAACAAAATTTCATAATGAGGTATCAAAAAATCATAGGGAGGTTATCAAAATTTTTAGTTATCAAGATTTCATAAGAAAGTTATCAAAATTTTATAGGGAGGTTTATCAAAATTTTGTAGGAAGATTTATCAAAATTTCATAGCGAGGTTATCACAATTTCATAATGTGATTACTAACAATTCACATGGTGGTTTTTAAATTTTCATGATGTGGTTATCAATATATCATATGGAGGTTATCAACATCTCATAGTGTTGGTTATCAAAATTTTTATTGGGAATTTATCAAAATTTCATATTAAGGTCTTCAAAATTCCTTAGGGAGGTTAACAAAATTTCATAAGAAGGTTAAAAAAAATTTATAAAATGGTTCTCGAAATTTCATAGTATCATTATTAAAATTTCATAGGAAGGTTATTAAAATTTCATAATGGGATCATAAAAAATAATGTAATTATCATAATTTAATAGAGATGTTATCATAATTTCATATGAATATTCCATTAAACACGTTGGGCCACGGGCAACGCACGTGAAAGCTAATGTGATTACTAACAATTCATATGGAGGTTTTTAAATTTTCATAACGTGGTTATCAATATATATTATGGAGGTTATCAACATCTCATACAGTGTTGGTTATCAAAATTTTATTAGGAAGTTATCAAAATTTCATGTTGAGATCTTCAAAATTCCTTAGGGAGGTTAACAAAATTTCATAAGAAGATTAAAAAAAATTATAAAAAAGTTCTCGAAATTCCATAGTATCATTATTAAAAGGGGAAATTATCATAAGGTGTAATAGAAAGAAAAAAAAGACTCATTGGTGTAATAGTTTTAAATAATTCCTTACCAAATGTAATGAGTGAGATATTTCCTTATTGGTGTAACGGAAATCAAATGATATTTCTTTTTCACCCTTCAAAAATAAAATTATTTTTTCATCTCCCTATATCTCCTTCGTGTCTCCCTCTATCATTGTTATTGCCCTCCATAAAATAAATCCAGTAAAAGACTTTTTGTTTTTACAGAAAATTGTTTCTTATTTCTTCGATAAATTAAAGGAAAATGATATCAATCTATTTACACAAACCATTGCAATTTCCAAGCCTCCAAAATCAATTACAAGAAATTGAGGGCCTTTATAACAATTTTCTTCTAAATCTAAGACTGGTTTTTGACATATTTTTCAATGGATGGATGGGGATTTGACTTGATTGGGGGGCGATTTGGCTTCAAAGTTGCTTTACCCGGTTGGAAACGCCTATTGATGGAGGAAGTAATGGCCAACAATAGAGGAACTGGGAAGAAGAGACGCAAAGGAGAGAGCAAAAATGGAAAAGAAAATTACAAATAGTTTAAGGAAGGGTAAAATAGTAAAAGAATAAAATTTTCATTACATTGAGTGGGTAATATTTTCATCCAGTATCTTTTTAAAGGATAATTTCAAACTATTACACCAATGGGTCTTTTTCATCTCCACATTACACTCCATGATAATTCACCCTTATTAAAATTTGATAGGAAGGTTATCAAAATTTCATAATGAAATCATAAAAAATAGTGTAATTAACATAATTTAACAGAGAGGTTATCATAATTTCATATGAATATTCCATTTAAACACGTTGGGGCACGTGCAACGCACGTGAAAACTGAAACTGGTAAGTATAAATATGCACATGGGATCAGAGAAAAAGCTTAGACGGATCGATCGATCCTTGTGTCTTGTCATAACCATTAATATGAATGTTTGAAAAAACTTTAATGGTTTACGTACCATGCATGTAAGTCGAAAGAGGTACGTATCTTATCTTATAGATTTTAATTGTACAAACAAGTTTCTTTTCTTTCTCTTTGATATATAATATTGTGATGTTAGTACTTATTTTTTTACTACTATTTTGTACGTATCCTTGGTACTCTTATAAGGAGTATATGTGAATTCAAACTATTTGCAAGACTTTCTAAAGAAAATGGAAAATGAAAAAGGGAAAAAAAATTTATAAGCCTCACTGGATTTTGTAGTCACACTAAATTCTCTTCTAATTTGTAGTCGAGTTGCATCGAAAATAAATAGGAAAAACTCTCTCAACATCTATATATAATTAACAAGACTTCAGGAAAAATCCAAAACCGTACTCATATGTGTATATATAGCTTCATCAAGTAGCTTAAAGAAATTCTCAAAACATTCCAAATTTATTCATAAATGCACTAAAACTCAATTATATTTTGATTGAAATTATAAAGAAAAAGACGGTATTCCGGAACGATGCGTCATTCATGAGCTATCAAACAATTTACAAGTAGTGCGAAGGTTGGATAGGCATATATAATTATATATGTGAAATATAGAGTCAATAGGCAGATGGATCCGTGCAAGGTTAAGTAACATAAGAACAAATATTTGTAAGACCTTTTTACTGTCAGCTAGCACCAGTTTATATCTAATTTGAATTTTTTTTCCCTTCTTTTCATCTTGAAGCAATATTAAAAGTCATTACCTGAAATTTCAAAATCAATTTGAAAGAGTGAAAATATAGGGGGAAAAACATTGTTTATGAGGAAGGAATTATATATTTCCTACAAACATATGAATTCATATAAAATGTAAGAAGCTTAAAAAAGGAAAATACCTACCACACCAAATGATCAATTGCATGAATGAAGTTATAAAGTGCTAAACATATAAGCTTATAAGTAATTATTATACAATTATATTCCCATACCCATTGATATATTAGACTTTCTTATATCAATATGTTTACCTACCATCCTATGTTAGGTCAAGTAGAACTCGATGTCTCTTAAGTAAGATCTTGACTTTAACTCTTATAAATGGAGAGCGTTAGAAATTAAAGTTTATACCCTTATTTAGGATCTGACATGGCTATTAGTTTAAGAAGTGTGTGAGACAACGGTTCCCTATTCTTTTCTTTTTTTTTCCCCCGGAAAGTCTTAAATTAAAATTATACTGCATATTATATTTATAACTACTATTTGTTCATTAGAGGTGTTCATGGCCGGTTCGGGCCGGACCCAAGTTTTGATTTATACTTATATGGCCAGCCTGACTAAATGGATCTAAACTTTTGCCCAAGCTCGTCCAATTAAAAAAGGTTTTGTCCATGACTCATCCAAGTCCATCCGTTTAATAATTAAATATATTATTTATTTATTTTGAACTCATTATTTATTATTTAAAATAGATTTTTTACTTGTTTAATATAATATATATTATATCTAAGATAGTAAAGTTTGATTAACATATATATTTTTTTATCAAAATAATTAAATTACACATCTAATGAATATATTAACTAGTCAATCTAATTAAAAACAAATAAAATATTCTAATTATTTAATTATACGGGCCGGACCGGGTTTTTATGGCTAAGACCAAGCCTGATCCATTTTGTAAGCGGGTCTTAAAATTTTGTCCAAACTTGTCCAGCGGGTCTTAAAATTTTGTCCAAACCCATCCAACGGGCTTCAAATTTTTGTCCAAACCCTCCCAAAAATCGAACAGGTTTACGGATTTGAGCGGATAACCCGGACCTTTAACAGGTCTAATCATCATGCTTTAAGAACATATATCTACCAGTCATAACTCATAGTAAAAGTTTAAAACAGGAAAAAATGTGAATAAGTAAGCAACAGTTCATCAGGACCCCATAAACTTATTATTGTTTCAAACTTTTTCAACTTCTCTCTCAAAGACAGACATAAATAAAAGAAATTATTAGCAATTTGTGGCCCTATCTATATCTGATTAAATTCTAATTATAGTATATAATGGTAACAGAGGGGTTACTTATTCTAATGCAGAATCTAAACAAGGAAATTGAAAACTTAAAAATATACTAAAAAAAGGGTATATGAAACTTTTTGTAAACTGATGAAAAGAAACAAAATAAAAGGGCTTAATGAAGCAACCAAAAATGGAAAGTTGAGGGATCAAAACAAGGAAACCTGCTGCTGAAGAAAGAGAAAACCCTAGCTTCATCAGCTATAGGGAAACTAGGAAGAGAGAAGAGACCCCTCTAAATTTTTTTTTTTGCTGAGTCAAGTCTGCAGGGCCCTGTCAATTCCTTGATGAAAAAAAATGCTTGTTCAAGACGCAACATAGCCACCATTACTAGGTAAATTTTCCCTTCTTTTTTGCTCTTAAATTTTTCCCTAATTTTCGTTTTGGTTAATGTTAAAAAAAAGCAAAAACTGAAAAGAAAAAAACAGAGTTATGAGAAAGAAATAAAGAGTAAAGAGAGTTTTTGGGAAAATTTGGTACCTAGGATTACGATGTTTAACTGTTGTAGGTACTAAGTCTTTTTCTCTCTTTGTTTTCTTTCTCACAAATCTCTCAAACTCACCCAAAGTCACCAACCAATATTCAATTCATTGCTCTCTTCTTCTTCTTCTTCCTCTCTATATATATTTATACCCCTTTAACCCTCTTCTTCAATATATCCTTCATCATCAACCTTCTTTTATTTCTCCTGTTTAGCTTTCTTAGTTACTATAGCTTTAATGGCTTTTTTTTAGTTTTGGGGGGTTTTGTTTTTCTGCTAAAACTTTGCTTCATGTTCTTCACTTTACTTCCCCTTTTCACCTTTTTTTGTCTCTGTTTATGCTTTCCACCTTTTTTTTTCTCAAGTGGGTCTTACATATATTTCAAGTATCTACAGAAACCCTTTTCTAATTTTTTTTTAACTTTTTTTTTTTCGCTTTGGTTCATCTCCTTTGTTTATCAGTTCATTTGGGTTATTATATGGTGTTGATTAAGATTTAGGGTTAGGGTTAGCTAGGGTTCTTATTTCTTTCTTTTTTTTTTTTCTTTTGCATGGGATGATGATGATGATGATGTGATGAGGATATGTGATGAATGATGATGATGAAGATCTGATGATGATATATATAAACCAGTCACTGTTTGCCGATGGAGCATCATCAAGATTCACAAAACTTTTTTTAGGGCTGTAAATTAATGATGAAAGTACATGGTGAAATATTATCATAAGCTATGATCAATATATATGAAATCAGCCCTTTGAAATATGATTTTGAGAATCTTGATGATGCTGCAGCGGCAATAAATGGCTAAAAACTTTTAAATCCATTCTTTGAATCTCTCATTATGTTCATGATGATGACCATTAATAACATTACTGCAGGCTTAACCCCATATGATGAAGGTAAATAATATTCACTCATTAAATTGTTGATAATGTTATTTTTAGGGTTTAGGCTATGATCCAAGTTGCAATATAAAGTTATATATATTTATATATATTATATATCTGTGCTGAGATTTTATTTTTTCAGTGTTGGATTGTTATCTCTGACTAATTTCAGAAGATATTCAGCTGCCAAAAAACACCTGATTATCTCAGTGGGGATGTCTGTACTTTGCTTTTCACTTATATTTGTACCAAAAAGAGATATCATTAATCATGGATCAGATAGTTTGCTTTTGTTTATTGGATACTTTGGGGTTCTTAGCCCTTTTTACTCTCTTCTCTTCTGGTTCTTTGCATTGTTCTTCAAAAAAAAAAAATTGTGTATATTGATATCAAAAAGAAAGAAAAGATATATATATGATGGCTAGTTTTTTCAGATCTTTTGTTAAGCAGCAGTTTTCTCTTACATGCATGATGAACTTCTAGGAATATGTATTTAACAAGTGGAGTCTTACATGGAATCATTTTGTTTGTACAAGAAAAACAAATGGAAATTTATTGAGTTTTGACTGTCTTAATTTTTCTCTCTTTTTCTTTGATATTATATTTGATGTGCATTTTTTAGTTATTAGCCCTTTTTTTCATGGGAAAAATTTTCAGCTTCTTTCTCATTTTTTTCCCTTTACAATTTCTTTGTTGTAATGGGTATTAAGATTTTAAAATTACTTTCTACTATATATAACTTTTGAGATTTATCTTTTTTTTGTATGTCTCCAAGAGAGCAGCTGTGTGATTAGAAAGCTGAAATTCAACCAAAAGAACATCTCCAAAAAAAAAAGAAAAAAAAAAGAGATCTGTATTTGAGGAAATTATGTATATATGTACTAATAATCTTTGCTTTGAATGATTCTTCATTGTATTATATGTTGTTAGGCCATTTATCTAATGTTCCATTATCACCAAAAAAATTATATGTCGTTAAGCCTTAATTACCTTAAGACTTAAGAGATCTTTTTTTTAAAAAAAAAAAAAAGACTTGAGACTTGAGAGATCTGTGTAGTAGTGTTATTAGAAGAAAAAAAAAACTTTTAAATCTTTGAATATTTAAAGATTAAAATTTTGACCATCTAATCATATGATCACTATCTCTGGCCAAAAAGAAAAATCATATGATCATCACTATCAATGTGGATTTGGTTTTTTTTTTCTTTTTGGCCAAAACAAATGGTTATTTTATTAATAATTCCCCACTAAAACAAGGTTTATAATCACTAATTATTGACCTTTAGTTTAACTACTTTATTATAAATCATTTTCCCCTTAATTATATGTTGTAAACTATGTATGCAATATACATGGCATTAGATGAATTTTCTTTCTTCATTATCAAGTAATATTGGGCCGTTCGTGTTATTTGAAATACAAATCTTGGGCCAAAAGCCTGATATATTCATATTAGAGAGCTGGCCCGCATTTATGTTATTGGGCCACAAAGCCCTATCTCCCTTCATTTGCTTTATGGATTCGAATTTGCATTAGAGATTATTAATTGTTGTTGGGTTAAATAGAACAATGAGTTAATTAGCAATGCTTATTGGGTGAAGAGTTTTGATGCTGTTTAAATAAGTTCTTGGGTACGAGTTTGTTTAATACTTAAGGTTACTAGAAATCGAATCTGAAACTAAGAGTCTAGAACTCTACTGACAGACAAGTACGAGTTTAATGGCAATTGATTGATGTTTTGTTTAAATGAATTTTATCATGTTGAATTTAATATTTGGTTTGATTCAACAAATCAAAATTTCATTTCCTTCTACGAATATATATACATGCATGCAAATGCAATTATAAAATTGATATATGCTTTGTTTAATATTAATTTCTTTCAAGCAATTAACTATATAAATTAGTTCTTTAAACGTCAATTTTTTAGGATCCCATATTAAAATTCTTTTATAAAAGATGATAATCTGACAAATCATAAAGCATAAAATCTCTTCCATTAATATCAATCTTAAGATAATAAAGATTCAATCATTTTGTGAAGATTTCTTGTATTGCTCTCCACCTCAAAACAAAGATATGGGGAATGATGCTTATGTTCCCGAATTTGCCACAAGAGAAATCAAATGGAGGGGACAATTTACACACACTCTAAATCCAACTTGCTCTAACAATAAATGAATTAAGTTTTTTTAAATATTAAGATCGTAGTAATTATTTGAGTTTTTTTTTTTTTCTAGTTTTCAACTTCTTAATTAACAAAAAATTGCAACATTTTAAATGAGAAATGCTAAACTAAAATTTCTTAAATGATGTAGCACATGGAAGTGACGTGGATACATACAAAGAAAGAATCAAACTTTGGCAATCTTATAAAAAAAACATGTAATGTGGAAGCAAAAGGCTACTTAAAATATTATTGTACTATCAAATTATGTTTTGTATATGGAATTTGAATATGTGACATATTTGTTTACGATCACACCAACGCCTCATTGATATATATTTATTAACAAAATTAACGACCCGATAATACCAAGTTATATACACATTTTATTGATTTTGAATTCGAATAATTTATAATCTAAAAAGAAGTTGGTATATAAAAAAAAATGTTTTGATCAATTAAAACTTGGATTTGAGGATAAGGAATAATTAAATTATATTACTAGAACTACCCACCATGATGCTAGATGCCCTCCCCTTCATTTCTTTAATTTGATTACTTGATCTCCTCCATGTGAATTAGGCAAAAAAAGATGTAAAAACACAATGTTACATTTGCATGTGTTTTGTTCATACTGAATTTTGTAGAACTTTGACTGGTCTAGTCAACTAATTATCACATTCACAAGCATAACAAAGATACCCAACATGCACAAACTTTTAGCCAAATTTGCATGCAAAAAGTTAAAGAAATTGTATAAACAATAGGTGAATATTGTATATATTTTCAATAGTGAATGCATGCCATCCATTGAACATGGCATGCTTTGGCCCTACATTTAACCCACCATTTTCCCCTTTAACCTTTACGAATTCATGGAAAGGTAGAAAGATTAAGTTGCTTGCCTTAATGCCTTTCCAACTTACAAGTATGCATGTAATTTAATGTTACCAAAATTTAAACCTTGATTACTAGAATAATTAAGAGTCAAGAACTCTATCAACAGGTCACGTAATTACCTGTGGGCGTGGCTAATGGGAAGTAGTATGGATTATTATCAAAGCAAAGGAAAGAAGGGCAATGTTTAAGTGGAACTTTTCTTTGATAAATCACTGTTTGGTCTGAATTTGTACCAAGCAAAATCATATGTATGGAAGTCTATATCTATGAGTAGGAAACTTCCCCTATTTGAGTGAAAATGAAGCAAACAAAAGGAAAATTCACTTCATTTTCAGGAAAATTTTCACGCACAATCTACAATTATTCAATGGAAATAGGAAAACAGAAAATAATTTTTCTAGGATTCTGTATAAATATATATGTCTAAATGCATTCACCCAATGAAAAATTTATTGGAGAGATATATATAAATTTAGTCATTCTAATAAAGATACATTTGATTGAGACTAAATGCTATTATCTATACTAATTATAATGTCAAAACCTGAGTTTGTCTCACGAGTTGACTCGGAGACAAACTCAGTTTTTTAAAAATTCAAAACAAAATAAAAAACTACCCATGTTAAATAAAACTACTCATTATAGGATAAATATAATATTTAAATTTTATTTATTTATCATTTAAAAAAACTACCCATTTAAAAAAAACTGTCACAAACTACCTTATAATAATTAGTATTTTATTTTCATATATATTCACTCACATAGTGAGTGCCCTGTGTCTTGTATTATATAGGTAAATTCAAGCCGAAAATTTGTGTTTTCTTGATACTTCTTCAATGGAATAATAATATCAACATTTTCATTAATCCGGCGCCGTATCCAGCCAGAGAAAAATTATTAATGCATGATTTTTGGTTGAAAATAAATTTATAGCATGAGGAAAGGTAGAAAATCTCTTCTAATCATCATAGAAATTAGTTATAATGAAATTTGAGTCAATAAAGCAATCTCCAAATAAACAAGTTTAGTCAAATTCTGTCATCTTTTCCCCACAATCTTTTTTTGCTCCCAAGCAAATCATCATGTTTCTTTATGAGAATCTAATCACCAAATTTCAAATTTTTTCCAGACAGCATGCAATAAACAAAGCATGCCTTATAAACATAAATATTCCCTTAAGACAATGATTTAATACTTAAATGATGTCTCATCATCCCTTAATTTCCATGCTTCTAGCAGCAAAGTGAAGATTTGACTGACCCTTTTTTTCTTTCTTCTTTTCACTATTTTCCTATTGAAATCTCTTTTGTTTTGTCTGTTTCCATACAAAAATTTCTCAGCATTGTTTGTTTCTGAACATCAAATACTGCAACCTTTTCTCACATGGAAGCATGTGACATTGTTTTTTCCCCCTTGTTGAACATACCAGAAATGAAGAAATTAGTTTATAAATCTTTCATCATATGTAGATTTTATCCTTCTAAAACAATATAAATTGTTTAAATATTGATTCGGCTTGTGCTAGGCACGTCGAAAAAAGTAATTAAATTCGAGCAATTTAGAACAAAAATCTGTAAAGTTTACATTCATATGTCATCATCAGTTATAACAGCCTTAGCTTACTAACAAAAAAAATTTGGTTATGTTTTGAATGAGGACAAGATCTTAACTACCCACCATGATCTTAGATGCCATCTCTTTAATTTCTTAATTTAGAAATGTTTTTGTTCTTGATGATCATGTGGTGGATGATGAGGTGTGACATAATAAAACCAATTTTTCGTGCCGTTGATGGGAATATTTAGTTGCCAATTAAGCCTTTCTTTGATTAGCAATATCAGCTAAACAATGATGAGTTGATTAATTACAATGGAAGAAGAAATTAAAAGATGAGATGCAATTTTTATTTTGGTCACTGCACCCTAATCCTTGAACATGGGCATGCTTTAAGGGATCTGTTTTTCATCATTTGAAACTCAATTATATGACAAATTTTTGAATTGGTTTAACAAGAGAGAGCTTATGATTGAGAATGAAATATAGTAACCAAATTGTTCATAGTGTTTATAATTTTAAGATTATAGAAAAAGGGCAGTGTTGGGTGACATGGAGAAATGAAATGCCTGAATTGTTTATGTTTAAGAGTGCAGAATCAAAACAATCATTGCTTTGGAACTTTAATTATAAGCAAGAAAATTTTTTTCCCATTAAGTGGATATGAAGTAATCAAGAAATCAAAGATATATATAACTTTCTGGTTTTGAACATGGGAAAGTGTATGATACTTGCAGCAGCCAGTAGGCAAAGGTATCTGCAATTTCTCCAAGGAAGATCAGCTGAAAATGGTGTAGATGAATTGGAACAAGTTATTGTATTATCAAAGGATTAATTGTCCAAATTCATTTAACATAATCAAAATATGAACTTTATAAGAAATCAAGTAAACCGGGCGATAAGCTATACATTCAGAAGGGACAGATTGAAAAACTTGAGGCTCAAGACAGATAAAACCTTTTAGCAGTTAATCTTTGGAGAGAAAAATAGTGATATTCAATTATTATAAAGATAAACTTAAAATGGGGTAGACTTGTGTTAATGAAATCCATAATCTTGGTTTGAAGAAAGTCAAACAAGGCAGAATATATATCTTGTTTTAATCATAATTATCAATAATCAATCATTAGATTATAACGGTCAAATTATATCAGACATTTGTTGTTCTTGCTGCTGCTATCACTAATCAAGTTTAATTTTAAGTTGATACAGATTCAGACAGCAACAACATAAAAAAAGTCTTTCTTTAAGCAAAAGTTAGGCAAATCAATGTTGCAATTGTTCCCTCTTAATGACCCCATCTCTTATATTATATATGCCATAAAGAAAGTAAAAGAAAAAGAGGGTTTGACTAATCAATTTTTGCAGAATCTTTTTGTTCTAAGCTTGCTTGTTGTTACTATGAACATGGTATGCAGTTTTTGCAAAAAGGGTTTAATGTATGGATACTATAAGGCTTAAACCGGTATCCGAATCCGCCGGTTTCTAATTCTGAAGGCGTTTTTTGGTCACATGGATGCATGTGAAAAGTTCTTAGCTCTTAGAATCAACTTGATACATGGAACAAAACAATGTTTGATACAAGTTTGAGGAAAACAGAAATGGGAAATGCAGAACAAGACAAAATCTTTCTAATTATTGACTACAAAACTTAGTATAAGCCTTAATTAAGTATACTAATTAATGAATTATTTAAAACTTCCCCTTGATCCAAGATATACAAAACTTAACAAGTTTTAAAATTATTACCAAAAAAATAAAGAAAGAAAGAAATTGAATATAGAAAGCAGCATGTTTGCTACTGCATGCTGGATACTGAGAACTTTGACTGGTATGGTATCTTAGGCAAAAACAAAGATACTATTAAAATCCAATTATAATTAAAAGTAAAGTAATTTGAGAGCAAATGTCATATCTCCAATGGACATGGCAAGCTTTTTAAGGTAGCTGCTGTTTATTATTTCCTTCTCTTTTTTTTCAGATTAAAAGCTTTGGGAAAGTGATGATTCCACATGTGATGAGAGTTGATGATTGAAAGCACTCAAAAAGAGAATTTGATTTGTTTTTTTCAAGCTTTTAATTATCTTTGATTCATGGAAGGTAGTCCAGAATTTGTTCAAGGCACGTTTCATATTAGAAGAAAAAGTGCAGGAAAATGGGAAAGTTCATCACATTCTTGTTATATCAGCAAACATGAAAAGTTTTCCTTTTTTAGAGTTGCTGGAATGGAAATGTTTGAGTGGAAATGAAGAAATTGTCTACAAAGTTGGGAAAATGTGTTCCAATTTAATTTTATCAGCAAGAATCTAATCTTTTCCCCAGCTTTACATGCTCAAAAGTCTGATAAACTTAACTTTCTGGTGTGGCATTGATGAAAAATCTTAAATTTCTAGGGACAAAAAAGGGTACAAAAGCTGATCAAAAAGCTTACTTAAGTTTTTAAGTAACTTTATAAGGAGAAAAACAGCAAATTAAATTAAAGAGAATAAGAGGGTCCCTACTTAAAACATAATAACAAATACAATAGATCATATATTTAACAAAACATTATAAATTAAAGGTTAATTGTTCAATTCATGGTAAAAGTTTCAATTTAGACCTCATTTGATGTAGAACCTTTTAATTTGGTTGATTAGGGGTAAAACGTTGCAAAATCGATTCAATTTGAGACAATCCGTCAAATAAAAGTACAACCTTTTTATCGCCAATCCTAACTAATCCCATGAAAATGTTGTACCTCTATTTGACGAATTGCTCCGAATTGAACTGGTTTTGAAACGTTTTGCCTCAAATCAACTAGATTAAAAGGTTATACCATAAATTAGACCTAAATTGAAACGTTTTACTCTGAATTGAGCAATTAACCTAAATTAATTAATTAAACAGTAACTTTTACATTTACATCACCAGCTCATCTCTATTGAAACATTACTAAAATCTCTATTGAAACATTACTAAAATTTCTATAAGGTTACCAAATTTATGTAAAGTGTATAAAGATTTTGATAATTTGCTTACAATTTTATGTAACACGATTAAAAAAATTAGTAACGGCCTTCGTTATTGCAAAAATGTTACTAAAATTTCTGAAAATGTAAGGTTCCTAAAGTGCTTTTGTATATGCTTTTGTAAAGTGGTGGATAAAATTTTTGATAACCTTTGTAACTGAATCTATATATAGTGGATAAAAATCGTCTGCCCTCATTTTTTGTGCCCCATCCACCAAATAATGACATGTGTTCTTTTTCAGTTTTTAATGTTATTCTTTGTTTGCTTAGTTAAATTAAATTTTATATTTTCATTCTAAAACCCTGTGGGGAATGTATTAAAATTTATGACTAACCCTTATATATAATTATTTGTTGTTAATTTGGGGCTAAGTACCTGATTTTAATTGGGATTTTTACTATTTGTTAAAACTCAAAACAAACAAGGTATAATACTAGGGACACGTGGCGTAATTTGGTGGTTAGGGCACAATGGGGCACAAAAAATGGGGGCAGAGGATTTTGATCCATATATAGTGCGTGTAAATTTTGATAACACGTATACATTTTCGTCACAATTATAGAAAATTGGTCAGCACTAAGGTTATCCAAATTTCATGAAATTTAACCAACATGGGGTTGAATAAAATGGTAAGCGACTTGTTCCAATTTAAGCAGGTCTCGAACTCGATACTTGGGTCGAATTAACTCTAAAAAAAAATTCATGAAATTTCATTTTCTGACCCCAAATTTTTCTATCTCCTTGTCGACAAAAATTCTTCTATGTCCATGTTTCATAACTATAACATTACACGAAATTATGGTGAGTGTCAAAAAAATTTCTACGTATTTCCATAAATACAACAAAGAGTAGAATTCTACACTCATATCCGTCACATACGTGTTGGACAATGAACATGTATATACTTTAAGAAAATTGAAGAGTACGAGCAACAAAAGTTTTATAAATGCTTAACAAATTATAGAAATTAAGATCTTCATGATAAACTTTTGTATAAATTTCAAATCAATAATAAAAATGAAATAATTTCTTATATCAAATAATTGATTACCCTATTTGAAGTCTTTATTAAAACCACCATTAGCTTGCTAAAATAATTCAAGTGGGTTTTCAATTTACATTAGAATGATTGAATTTTATAAAAGTTTTCAATGGTCTAACTTAGAATCTATCCATACTATATATTACAAATCATGTTCAATGCAGAATAATATAATTATCATAATCATTAATAATTTTTCCTCAAAAAAAATCATTAATAATTTGATGATAAAATTAATAAAACAAAAATCAAATGCCATTATTTGGTAACTACGTACAATAAATTGTACCCAAAATTAAAAATTCTTACGTACAAAAAACATAATCAAAGTTTCTTCAACTAATTTCATAATAATTCGATAGATAGAAAAATTAAAGCAAAAGGTAATAAAATAAATATATTATAGAAAAATTAATAATCTAAGGTACACGTGTTGAGACCAGATTCTTTGTAATTCATGCATTGTTTAACCGGTTAAGACTTTTGGTCCGAAAGACCATAGACAAGAGGCTGCCTTTGTGCTGACTGACACGTGTGCGTATATAAAAGGAATACTTACTTGGTAAACAAATTTACTAACTATAAATAAATTTTACCTTTACCTTTATTTCTCCTTTCTTTTTTCTTTTTAATTTTCTTTTCATCGAACACTTCATCTTTCTAGTTTTCTACTTTATTATTAATAATTAAAATTTAGCCATCAGGCATTTGGCCTGGTGGTAGAGTACTGGATTCTTAGTTTCAGCCTACCTAGACTATGGGATCTTAGATTCAACTCTCACAGAATGTGAGTTTATTTGTAATTTGTTTATTTATGTATTTGGTAGGTAGATAGTTTATTTATGGGCATAGAGATTTATTTGAATTGCAATGAGATTTCATTGAGTTTATTTGTTGGCTCATAGATTAGCGTTTCAGTAATGTGCTAATCATGTAGCGGTGTACGGGTCTTCCTATACGTTTGTAATCCCAAATCAAGAAATGAAAATGATTCTTTCCAAAAAAAAAATAATTAAAATTTAAATTTTTCTTTATTTTTAAATTTTATTTATTAATATATGTGGAAAAAAGGGTTTTGTATATATAGATGAGGATCTCATTTTTTTCTCTAAGTAAATATTCTTTTTTAACTTATCTTCCATTCCTTTTCTCAAGTGCTAAATAGGTGACAATGACAAAAGAAGAAAAATGTGAAGGTATGGCCATCTACTTTTTTAATGATTTTTTTTTTATAAGAATCAATTTTCTACGATTTCTCACAATTACATCGAATTCCCGACTAAATTTGAAGTCTATCCGTATCAAAGATAATAGTTTGATCATATCACTACCACTATGATAGATCACATCATACATACATTCACTAGAATAGCAATCTATCATTCCTACTCAATTTGCCAAATTGATAATCAAATTGTAGAGTGATTGCTCCAATTCCTTTTTCTTTTGTAACATTGTATAAGAAACTTACTAAAATTGTATAGCATGTATATTGATCATGACTCAAGCTCATCTTGTGTCACAAATGCCTTGAATTTGATCCCAACTCTTTGATCCAAATCAAGCCCCACCATACTCAAGACCATGTCTCCTCCATTTTTGTCTATCTAGCTATTACCACATAAACATTATTTTTTTCGAATTCACATGTGAAATTAAGGAATCGACATGTATCTGTTAATTAATTATATCTTACTTAAACAGTTATCGATTAAATCTTCTTAAAACTCAAAGTATGAGTATATCTCATTAATATTATCTTAAAACCCCATCGCTATAATATGGTATACTTTGAATTTTCGTATACTTGATAGAAATTAAGTTAGAGAAGGAACAAGAGAATGAAGGAGAGGGAGAAGGCAAAGGAAAATGGTGGAGATATAATAAAATCCAAGCTTCCAAATATGAATCTTATCAACAAAGAACATGGCCAAAAGGATGAGTTGCCTGTCCAAGTTCGGATGTGCTTTGAGTTTAGTCGGTGGGGTTGGGTTAGTTTTTGAGAAGAAAAGAATCAAAAGATTCACCATACTCTCTTTGGAATAGGTGAAAATCTCAAAACTAGGAAAAAGATGGAAACATTTTAGATTTTTGGAGTACTTTTTATTTACTGAGGACTTGACAGCTGTTAATCGGGAACATTGTGGGGAAATTTCAAGAAGATAAAAAGGGTTTTTAGATTTTAACCTTTTCCTGGATTTTTGCTTTGTAACTTGCAAATCAACCGGTTAATAACAATGGTCTTTCTTTTTGTTTTTTGGTTTTTGGGTTTTTGACTTTCAAAATCATATAATGGGTTTTGTTTCCATAAAAATTTCTAAACATAGAAAGTCTATTCCTCGGATCCTGTATGTATGTGGATGTAATGTTTGCTTTTGTGTTAAGTGGGCAAAAGTTATTTGGTTTTTAATTATGAAACTTTTAGCTCTTGCATATTGAAGAAAATTAAAGAAAAAAAAGATAGATTCACTTACAATTTGATCAAATATTCGGATGAAAACAATATAAATAATTTCAGTTTTTGATACATGCTATTATAAATTCATTCATTCTTATTGCACATTCATAATTTGAAGATTTTCTTTACCGAAAAAAAGTTTAATGTATCCATTTTAGGAATGATTGTAAATGATTTGTACTCAACATTTGAATCATTTTTATTAGTTTATGATTAATTTTATTCGAGTTGAACTGATCAATTATGAGTTAAATCTCTATCAATGTTAATATTTTTTGTTTATAACATTTGAATTTTTGGAAACTTATTAAATGTG
Organism: Corchorus capsularis; assembly: GCA_001974805.1. Taxonomy (NCBI): domain Eukaryota; kingdom Viridiplantae; phylum Streptophyta; class Magnoliopsida; order Malvales; family Malvaceae; genus Corchorus; species Corchorus capsularis. The sequence goes on along the minus strand of AWWV01014040.1, from coordinate 89,444 downwards.
GATTAGTATCGTATCACTTGATGGAGAAATTATTAGGTGGGACGGACCCACCACGTTATCCATGAGACTAATCAATAGAATTTTGTCATGTCAAATTTACTTCTTAAATTCAGGCACGATTTTAGCCCAAGGTTTAGCTCCCTTTTAAAACAAAGTCTATATAAAGGGTAGGTCTCCAAATTTGAGATTTTATTGGGATAGAGTTTTAGAAAATTGATGAGTTGTTTTCATATTATTGATTGGTCCCATAGATGACATGGTGGGTCCATCCCACCTAATAATTTCTCCGGTTGATGACTTGAAACACATATTTTCATATTTAAAATGAGTGCATAAATACATATTTAGCATGGTTAATTGAATACAGTTAGGCAAGTGTCCTTGGAAACACAATTTTTTTTTTCATTCCTTGTATCCTCTTGCATAAATTTAATTTGCACCCAAGTTTACTTGTCTTGTTTTCATTGTTTTGCCTTAACTTTGCTAACTGACAATCCAAAATTTTCAATATCTTTTACAAAAGCCAATTTGGTGTTAATAGAAACAAATATCCTTTTTAAGCAACCAAAATATTTCAATCATCCAAATAGGCAAATCATAAACAAACAAATGAGAAAATGTCACCAAGACAAATCCAAAGAAAAAATTTGTCAATTTCTTTTAACACAAAACTTAAAATAGTTTTCATTTCCATTTCCAATTACCCACCTAAACAATTCTGCAGTGAAGTATATCTCCTTTTTCTTTTTTTCTTTTTTCCAATTAATATTTACACTTTTAAGGTTTTTCTTTTTCTTTTTTTTTTTAATGATTTGGGTTTTTGCAAAAATTAGTGCAAAAAAAAGAAAGAAAAAAGGAAGATCTTTTACTTTGATCCTCTGAGTAAGAGAGTGTGTAATCTTTTCTCCTTTTATGAACTCTACAAGAAATTCCCACTTTTTTCTTACCTAGAAATTTACAGTTACACAGTTAACAGCCCCACTATTAAACTCAGTGAGATTTTCTGCATTCAATTTTCTCTTTCTTTTACACTGAATTAAGTAATCCCCATGAGAGCCATGACGTTTTCATTGGGAACCCACCTCCTTATTATAAAATTTTCATTAATCATTTAATTTAATTATTTTTTTTCAAAATTTCACAATTCATTTATAACAATTGAATTTTACAGTAATTAGTGGTAACAATTATATGAACAAAGTATTGCACATTTCTATAGTAAAAAGACCTTTTTTTTTGGCGGGGGTGGTTGCAATCAAATCTCAATTACAAAACACAAGTAGGTATGTACTAGTATTTGCTTATAGACAAGTTTACCTTGAATCAAAATCATCACACACATGCTGTACCAAAGAAAAAAAAAACATCACATATGCTCTTATTTTTTACCATTTGTCATGAATAAATATGATGTTGAATTATTACATATTAAAAAATGTCATGTCACACACAATAATTCAAATTGCAAAATTGGGATATTTATAAGTGTTACCTTGTCATCCAAAATAAAATTTTATAGCTCATTTAAGTATCCGTAGGTGAGGGCAAATATAAATGGTTAAATTTCAGATGTTATATGTATAATATTTATAGGTGAAAATTCAACAAATTCAATATCGATACGAGTTAACGTAATGCAACTCTAAAAATGAAATAACTTCTCGTAGTCTCAAACTTTTTATTTTTGTGTGAACAAAGAAATTAAATTGACTGCGAACTTTTAAATTCTTGTGAAATCTACTCTCAAGTTTCAACTCGACAAACAACTTTTAACATATTTCAAAATCATCATCTATCTGACAACACACTTTAACTAATACATATGCACAAAAATTCCCCATCTATAAAGTATATGATGATTTATGAAGTATTCCTCGTCATTATTGCTCTTTATATGAACTTCAGTATCCGATAATTACATTGAGATCCGACTAATCCGAAGTTGAGTCAGACGAATTGATTGGGTTTCTTATCACTATTGATTAGTTTTCTAAAGTCTAACCGTTACAATATAGTAATGGTAGTATTAAAGACCTAATGGAGACATTATAATGTCAATAGACTATAGACTATATGTAATGTAATACTACCACAATTGTTTATTGTCAAATTAGGAATAATAATAAATAAAATTAATAATTAATAATATTTTGGTGGGCCTATCGAGGCAAAGAAGCCCAGGTGATACCCACTGCCACACCCATCTGCTACTTTCTTTAACTTATTATAAATACCCACTCTAACTCCTAACTTCTTCCCTTAACAACAACAAAAAAATATTAACTCACTCAAAAATTTCACTTCCTGTTTAAGCTCAATTCTCTCTCTCTCTTTCCCTTTCCTCTTCCAACAAAAAGTTCTCAAAATTCCAGAAGAAAGAAAACCCAGAAAGCAAAAAGATCCCATTCTTTCTTTTCTGTTAAAAGATCCCATGGCTTCAACACTTTCAACAAGTTCAACTGCACCACCAAGCTTTTACTTCGATGAAAAATGGAGGCTTTCGAAGAAAGAAAGTTCATCAAGAAGCCGATCTTCATCGTCTTCTTCTTCTTCAATGTTCATCAGCAAGAATTCTTCATCTTCTTCTTCTTCACATAAACGATGTGCTTTCACAAGGAAATGTGCTAGGTTAGTTAAGGAACAAAGGGCTCGTTTCTATATCATGCGCCGTTGCGTCACCATGCTTATTTGCTGGCGGGATTACTCTGATTCTTGAAGAAAAAACAGAGCAAAAAACAGAACAAGAAAAACAGAGCACTCTTTTTCCTTTTCTTTGAGATGGTTTTTTGGTTTTTTCTTTTTTGGAGGTTTCAGCTAGCTAGCTTTTTCCAGGCTTTTTTTCTTGGCATCCAAGCAGGAGAAAGAGGAAGAGGAAGATTATGATTATCCCAAGTTATCTATATATATACTTGTATATAATGATTTGTTCTTAGAATTTTTAGGTTTTTTTTTCTCTGTTTTCTTTTTGGCAATCTCCATTAAGGGAGATTGGGTTTTTCTTCTTAATGTGACTGTTACTTTCATATCAAATCATTAATATTATTAATATAAATAGGTAGAAATCAAATCCAAGTATATATAGTTTTTTCTTCTTTAGTTTTTCATATTTATGTCCTTTTTTTTGTTTGGGTTTTGAGATCTCAAAGTCTTTCTGAACTCCAAAGTCCAAAGTCTAAACTTAATTTTTACAGCAAGAGAAAGAGAGATTCTGTTCAACACTTCCAACTATGGCAGTTCTAGCTCTCTGTATGGATCTGGTGTGCTTTGCTGACACAGATTATTTTTTAATTATTATTTTTCAGTGATATTTTTCTTTTAGTAGCAATATTTAATTCATTTTCCTTGATTGTTAGTCACATTTGAACATGGGGAAACAGAGTATTTTTCCTAGTAATATAACTCTCCTTGGATGCCCTTACATGGGCAATGGAGATTACCATTTTTTCCCCTTTATTTTTGCAAGAAATTCTTATAATTTTGTTGAATAATTTCTTGATATATGGTAAAAAATATTGCTTAGATTGTAGTATATAATTCATTTTATATTTTACAAAAAAAAAGGGAAGTAAAAAGAAAAATGAAATGAGAAAAAGAGGGAGGAATTGAAGGAATTTTGTATGCTTCCATTGCTGCAACAAAAGGCTGAAAGCCAGAGAAGTTAATTGGGGCACTATTTTCTATGTTTTCTGTAATAATAATCCAAAAATGACCATATTATCCTGCAACTTTGAGGCCTTTTAGTTTGACCAGTTTTGGACCACTTTGACCTCTTATCCTATATAGGGGCATATTAGTAAAACCACATTTTATTTGGCACTAAATTGGTATGGTAAAGTAGCTTCATATTATTCTGGTTTTCAGTGTTAAACAGTTTTTTAAAATTTTGGTGAAGATTATGCTAAGGGAGCATTTTTCAGAGAAAAGATTCTAGAAAATTTAATGAATTATAAAGGGTATTTCTGTCCAAGGAATTTAATTTTTTACAGCTGGGTTTCCCTGTAGTTGATACTGTGGGTGTTGAAGTGTGGTGTTTTATCATGGATCTGACCATTCATTTAAAAAAATTTTAAAAATAGAAACCCTTTGGAAATCATAAAGTTTCAGTACTAAAATAAGTAATCTACAGTGAAGTTATTAAATTCTTTTGCCTGGCTGCATTATGTTACAGAAAATTTTTTACTGTTAGTATTTATTTAATAATTACTTGTTCAATGAGGAAAAGGAATAAAAAGAAAGAAGAAAAATATGGTAAGCTTTGGAAATGAAAAGTTGGCTACCCATTTTCACATTTGCAACTCAAAACTCAAAATCCCTATGTATCCCTTCCTTCAAAATTGTTTTCTTCATCTTACCATAGTGTAAAATTTTCTCTAGTTTTCGATTGTTGCATCATGCATGATCTGTTAGTAAAGTGTTGATTTTTTAGCTCCGATGATTAGGGCTTCAGACATTGAAACTTTAGAATTCTCTCATCGATTTATTGAGCTTAAAATTATCTTTTAAGAACTTGGCCGTGGTTTTATATATACCATGAATGAGAGAAATAATTAATACTACACAAATAATTTAAAGCAATTGGAGAGGAATATAAGGAGAATCAATGTGTATATATATAGGATGGGTTGATGGATGATAGGTCTCTTTCAATCTTGTTATATAACCATGACATTTGATCCGTTTGTTTGTGCCTAAAGGAAATGCCAAGAACTAAATGTTGATGACCATGTGAAGCTTTGGTTATTATGGTATGAGAATAATAACTTTGTTTAGGGAAAAAAAAGCTATATGTCTAACTCATGTTTCTATATATAAAGAAAAAATTGTGTTCAATTTGAACATGACCATGTGAAAATAATTAATTTTTAACCAAGTTTTTTATGTATGTACCCGTATTTTGTAAATGCTTTACCACCTTAACGTATAAAAAGAAAATTATAAGAAATTTTATAACTGTCTTCATCTCACCGTTATCATTTGAGTTAATGAAACGATAAAAAAATTAAAGCTAATTAATGAATTAACTCTAAAAAGACATAAAGTTGAAAAAAATTATTTGATAGCCGAAATTGAGGTTATTGATAAGAACTCATCACTTCTCAATGTCTATGGTGGGCTAAGACAAATTGGTATTATAGGTTGTCTTTATTTTTGGCTTTAGTGTTTCACTTTCAAAGATTTCTTTATCTCCTCTCACTTTCGTTTTGATCCTCTCTTTTATAGATTTTGGGTCAAAGAAGAGGCTCTTGCACTTTTTTTTCTTTTCAATTTTCTCCTTTTTTGTTTCCACATTTTCTTCATGGCATGCATCACTCAATAACTAGATCAAGATTTGAACATCTAATGATTGAGTTTTTAGCTTGGCGTGCTAAATGGGACCCCAATAAATATAAGAACAAAATGATAAAGGAGAGAAATGAACAAAAGAAAAGTTATAATTAATATAGCAAATTCCAATTCCTAAACTTTAGTGTATAGGAGGTGGCCTAGACCCCAAAATAGGTCAAAGAAAGAAAGTGGGAAAACATTGCTTAACCCCACAAATCTTAACTAGGATGATTAAATATCCTTGATTGATATTTGGATTGTCTGATTTTAGATCATTACACTTTGGATAACAATGATAAATGAATTTCACTTTTTGTTTCTCTTCTTTTGTTTTGTTAATTGTGATCTAAAAAAAGTAATCTGTTTTTTTTTTAATTATTTTCTATGGGGTTATAATGATGGTTTTATCAAGTAGTGTTTTGACCAAAATCTATATGTTACTATGACTCAAATCTTTCTTTTGTTATTGATAATGGATTATGGAATCTCTTAGCTTGTGCCCATAAACTAATGTAAAATATTAATTTTTCATCTCAATAAGTCAAAAACTTGTCTTTCATTTGGTACCCACAAGTCTCACAATAAAATCCCATATCTTTCTTTCACTTTTGTTGATCCCATGTTTGATTCTCAAGAAAGATGAAGAAGAAATAATGGTTAGTTGTAAATGTTTAGTGAAAAAAAAAAAGAGTTATTTTGGGCCCAAATTGCAATTGGAGTGGTCCATAGTTTAAGGAAAGCTGCCACTCTTTTTATCCTTAAAAACTTACAACAACTCATGGCACCCATTTCTACCAGTTGAGTTAAATAGATTTGGGTCCAAATCCTAATCCTCAAGGTATTAACCAAACAAGGCTTTAAAAAGGAAGAAATCACCTATATGTGGGCCTAGCCCTAAACCCTGAGAATTTACCCTCATAAAGGACAAAGCTCTCTATGAAAGTAGGGCAAAAGCCTTAGGTCCCTGTTTGGTCAACGGTCACATCAAGGACACGCAAGCTTGGAAGTTGGAGAACAATATGATAATCGCCTGAAATTGGAACCCATACCACATGGCACCTAAACATTGGACAGTCACCTTCCAAAATGGGACCATCAGTCACATGGATGGAAGGCAAACAAAAATTTGGGACCCAACCCCCATCACAAGGAGTTTTGGCCTTTGGGCTTTGAGGGTTCATCTAAGGTGGGTCCCCAACCTCCCTTTCTCTCATCTCAAGTGGAAAATGGAAATGTCTACTATAGTATTTTGTATCACTAAAATAATTTAGTATTAGCATTAGGTTTGGGTTCTTAATTTGGCATCCTATCTTAGGAGTTGGTCCAATAAACTTGACATGTTGTCAATTAGTTTGCACTAGTGGTAAAGACCTACCACTTGAATTTATGCTGAAAAACATTTGAATTTATTGTTGTCAATGAAGTTTATACAAGTTATAAGAACTTGAAAGATTATGGTAAAAGGTATCTGAATTTAAGTTTCACAGGTTTTTTATTGGCAAACAATTTTTATATTGTGAATTGACAGATCTCATAAAATAAAGCCTGTAAATTTTCAAAAAGAGTTAACGACTTGTGTTGATCGTGAAAATATAAGGTCTCTCACTCATATAAATTTCTAGTGATAATGAAAAAAAAAAAGGTTTCGAGTGCAATTATTGGAGGTAGGGACCCCTTTTGCTTCACATCTCCAAGGGACAAGGTATTCATCTTTTAGTAGACTATCTATAGACATTGAATATGGGTGCCTTTGCCTAGATTTGCATGTAGGTATATACTTGGACCACACTAACAATTTCCATAGCTGTGCTTATGCATTGCATTTGGCCATTACCTAAACATATGTACATGAATGAGGTCTTGTTAATTTTGAGTAATGCTATTTAATATTTTATCCAGAAGATGTAGCATTGGAGTAATGAAATTTCCCTGACAATTGCTTATGTATGTTGATAATATAGCAGTATGCAAGGGGATTCCAAAACAAGAGTTCAATTGCTAGTGTGAACAAAAGCTAGATGGTTCCAGCCACATCTAAAATTGGACAATAATTCTAGACACTGAAATGAGTATGTGAATCAAAAAAGAAAATGTATATTCGATTATTTGTCTCGTTCATATCTATCTATCTATCTATCTAATCTATCACGATTCCCGAATTTGTACTACATCGAGATAGTTGATTATATGTTTACTACATGATACATGCTCGTTACTATATCAACAATTAATGAAGATTTGTGTTGATGAATTCCTAATTTGTGAATTAACATCTTTGTCAAACAATGTCCATGTTAATTTGTTTGTTGGTTGTGATTTTATTTCTGTCGTTTCAAGGTGCGAAAATCATGTGCTATTTCTTTGTGTAAATCATAGGACTTCATACGTATTCTAGCAGTCTGTGACTAATTATGTTCGAGTCAGGTTGACCTGTTATAGGAATAGGAATGAAAAGAAATAGTTCGAGGAGGGAGGGGGGTGGGTGGGAGGAAGCCTTCCTATCGCCGATTTTCCTTAATTCACAAAATTCGAACCCAAAATCTTACTTAAAATGGTCATTGAAATTCTTTCCCTCCATCAAAGCATTGACGTATTTGTATAAGTATAACCTTTTTTTAAAGACGCAGTTCTTCTTTGTTTCTCCATTTCAAAAATCCTTTTCCCCCAACCCTAATTTATGATAATTCTCCAATATTATCAATGTTGATAATAGTTAATATTTGGGCCCTTACCCAATGTTTTATGGGATTGGGAGGAGACCCTATCCAATGCAGGGGTACATTGTCCAATAATTTTATATAAATTTTTGGCTCAAAGCCCAACTAATTGGACCACTAGAAACAATTCAGCTTCCTTGCGTTTTGGGCCCAAAAAAGAAACAGTTCAGTTAACCACACAAGGCCACTCTTCATCATTGCGCGTAACAACACGCGAGTGGGGTTCGAAACGTTTTCAATCAGACTGTCTTTTTCAAACGCTAACGGTGCGAGTGGAATTAGAAATATTTCTTTATTTCTTAAAAAACGGTTTAATTTTTGTTTTTTTCCTTTTACTTAACCGAACCCAAAAGGAATCAAAAAAACACTGTATTTTGACGACTGTATGGCCACCAGAATCGACGGCGATTGCTCCAGAAATATAGCCGTCGACCCGACCCGAATACCCAGTCGCTCACTCTCTTTTCGGATTCTCAGTCTAAGCTCCGATCCTGGTCAGTCCAAGCACACTTGTTCTTAAATTTATTTAGATAAATATTTCTTTTTCTCTGATTTTCAATTGCATGAAACCAGAGTAGATGGAAACATTTGAGGAATTGGGTATTTTTAAAAAAATATTTAGGCTTTTTATTTTCTTAATTATTACAATTGTAGAGAGAAATTGCAATTTAAATGATATTGATATAGCATGTTTGTGATTACTCATATGGAGAAACTGAATAACTGATAGGGAAATGTAATGTAGGGGAAGAAATGAGGGTAGTAGGGTTTATGGGTTTTGCTGTTTATTCATAATTTTGAGAGAAATTGTAAGGAAAATGGTTGAATTTGTATGTTACACTGTTTGAGAGCTTGAATTGGTTTATGTTAAATTTGTGTCCATTTTGGTGTTAAATTTTTAGGGTAAGGTGGAGGAATATGATCCTTGTAACTGACTTTGTATTGTTGGAAAAAGAACAATTTGTTATGGTCTTTGTAATGTTTTATCAATTTGTTTTGTTTGTAGACATGCTTAAGAATCGACCTTCCGGAAATTGAGATAGTTATATGTACTGTAATAATGTATTTATAGTTGTTTTGCTGTACTTATATGTTTTCCCAGCATAAAGGTTTTTCGCGCTTTTAGTTGTATGCATGTCCTTAGATTCTTGTAAATCACTGACCTGATGTTGTTTGATCATTAAGATTCCTTAAAGTTTTCTTTTTTGTTTTTATTTTCTGGTTTTCTCTTGCTTGATCAGGTTTTCAAATAGTCTAGATACCATGGAAGATGTTCTTGATTTGACTGGCGATGGAGGTGTTCTCAAGAAGATCATAACTCGAGCCAAAGCTGGTGCACTTGCTCCTACCGAAGACCTTCCTATGGTTGATGGTATGCAATTGTTGGTGATGTGTCTTCATTCATTCACTATGATGACTCGTAGATCTTTATCCTTTTATGACTAAACCTTAGATGAATTTCATAAGAGACAAATATGTTTGTATATATGGTCCAATTATTTTTAAATGGGCACTGGCCACTGATTCTTGCTTTGTAAAATTTGCTTGTTTGGTGTTTGAGCAGTCCATTATGAAGGCACTCTTGCTGACACTGGTGAAGTTTTTGATACTACACATGAAGATAACTCTGTCTTCACCTTTGAGCTTGGCAAGGGCACAGTCATTCAGGCCTGGGACATTGCTTTGAAGACCATGAAGGTCAATATATTCCTTCTTGCCGCAGTTTTCTGGGTGATGTAGATCTCCATCACCAATTTTCATTTGTCTTTGACAGGTCGGTGAAGTGGCAAAAATAACTTGCAAGCCAGAGTATGCCTATGGAGCTGCAGGCTCTCCACCAGATATCCCACCTAAGTATGCGTTTTTTCTCGCCTTCTCTTAACGTCGTTAAAAATTGCATTTTGGGAGTCTACAATTTGGTAGTTTTTATAGTACTATTGTTTGGCAATGTATTTTTCATGGCCTCTTGTGCAGAGTAGGATGATCAACATTTTGATACTATTGTCCCATTGCCTGCTGGATATATAATTTAGAAATTTGATAATTTTGCATCCGTCTAATTTCCTATGGATCAATATTTCATGCAGTGCTACCCTTATTTTCGAGGTGGAGTTACTGTCCTGCAGGCCACGGAAAGGTTCTAGTCTTGGTAGTGTTTCAGAGGAGAGAGCTAGGCTAGAGTGAGTCTCATTCTTTTCTATCTACCATGTTATGGCCTCATTCTGACCGAACTTTTTATCAATCTCCAACACTAATACATGGAATAATGTAACTTTCTTACTTAAAATCAGAGAGCTGAAGAAGCAGAGGGAACTTGCTGCTGCTGTGAAGGAGGAAGAAAAAAAGAAGAGAGAAGAGGCAAAAGCTGCTGCTGCTGCCCGAATTCAAGCCAAGTTAGATGCGAAGAAAGGTCAAGGAAAAGGGAAGGGCAAAGCCAAGTAGAATTGCTTATCACTTATATTAATAGAAGGATTTTATGCGATAATTAGACTAATTTGAATAAGAGTAATATTTCTATCAGTACTCTCTATTGAGCTGATTTTAGATGTTAGCCATTTTAAATGGCGATACTGCTTACTTTTAATGTTAAAATAGGGTCACTACTACCCTCAATGATAAATATATAGTTTTTTTTTTTGGCACAACAATGATTAATAATAGTATAGTTTAAGCCTTCGTGCACCAATAAAAAAGGTATATATTTCCAATGATGCGGACTTATTTTGAGTTATCCATGTCTTGAACCTGCAAGGACTTCTGGCCAGAAAAAAAAAACCTGTAGGGAAAGGAGCTCACCAGAACGAAATTGAAAATCAACTTAATACATAATTGATAAGATGGAACATAAGATTTTATTACTAATCAAGAATAAGCCATTAGACTTGTTAGATGATGATCATACAATCACTGGTCATCAATCATGTGATTACATCGATTCTAGGATTAAGTTAACGGACCTTTCATTTTAATCAAATGGCTTGTATATGAGGGTAAGTTTGTTAGATACATTGATGCACAGTCCTCTAAATTTTATTAAACCATGTAGGAAGCATCGATTCCACCAGTTTCATGCCACCCCGATCCTGCTCGAAATTTACAAACAGGGCATGTTCCTTGTTGCCGCAGCCATGGGTCGATGCAACTAGCATGAAACTGCAGGAATTCATCATATACTTGCATAAGACATTATGCTATATGAAACAGAAAGACAATCAAGATAACTGCATATTACAATTTGAAATGCATTCAGTTTTTTCTTCTTTTTTTTGGCACGAAAAAATGCATTCAGATTACTCTGGCAGAAAATTAGGGGTGCAACAAGGAGCCTTTTGTCCAATCAAATCGAGTCAAAATATTTTGAAGTTGCTTTCATTATAAATCGAAAAATATGAGAAGGGGGAAAGGGGTTCTTAAAAGTAATGACTACGAGAGGGAACAAACCTGGTGCAAACATGGTAAACTGCGGATAGTTTCTCCCACATTAACTTGCTCCAAGCAAACACTGCAGGTTAATTCATCATCTGAGCTCTTCATACTGCCAACTGCATTATTAGGATCCTGATTCTTCTGCAAATATAGATTAAATTACCAAATTATACCTTCCACACTACCCATTACATAGAAAGATTCTCAAAAAAAAAAAAAAAAGATACCATAGCCAGACACCAAGAGACCAAGCCAGAGGTGATTTCTTGATTATTAAAGTAAATTATGCTGGGGTAAAGAAGAGGAGTGGAGAAGAGTAAATACCTGAGGTGAGTTTGAAGATGACGCTTGTTGCATTGAAGAGTCACCGCTGTAAACAATACCAACTTCTCATCAGATTATGACTTTAAAGGTAAAAAGAACTTCCAAAACCAAAAAAAGGAAGAAAGAAAGATTAAACAATCAAATATAAATAAACTTCCACACAACTTTCTAAGTTTATCTTCAAATGTATGCAAGTGTACAAAAAATACTGATCAGCCAGTCGTTTGTTTGGCATTCACAACTTTTAGCCCCATAGAACTGGAGTATTAACTGTTGGCATGTGATACAAAAACATCTGGTAAAGACTATCGCATATACACAACATTGCACAAATATGCTTGAGTAGGACCATATGTGCAGCACTGATCACACAAAATATATCCCCCATGCTGTCATTTCAAGGAATCTTTTAACGTTCAGTAATTCAATAAGACAGCTCAAGGAAAATCACCGCAATTATACATATACACCTCTGATAAAAAAGGCAAGATGGGTGCACTTCCAAGATCCATTCGGAGAAAGCTTGATGCTTTTGAATCACGTACACACACACACACACAAAAGAAACTGATACTCACCTTTGAGGAGCATAGACCTTATACTTGTGAACTGGAAGGGCATTTATCTCTTCCTCACTCATTGAGGCACTAGAGGGAACATTATCTGCATCGAGTGCTCTCAAAGTTTCATAATCTAGTGACAAGCCACAGTTGTGAATGTTAGGATGCAGGGTTACAAGACAAAAAAACTGTTAACGTGTTAAGATTTCCCTTACATGCACAATCACTTATGTATGAACATAAAAAACTTGTAAAATAAAGCCTCAATTCAAACCGTACCAAGATCATCAAATTCTCGGTCAAGAAGAGCAAGTTGCAATCTAAGCCCTTGCAGGCGCCCTCTGGTTGCGAGTGCAATTGACGGTGGCATATGCAACCGTAATTCAGTATGGCCCAAAAGACCACTCGCAGCTGCAGCATGGGCTTGTGCCTGAGCTTGAAGTTGTTGACAGGTGGCATACATTCTTAAGGTTGTGGCCATCAAAAACACTCCAAGCACCAGCCAGAGCTACATGCATAGATTAACATAAACTCAAAATTTAAGTTCAGCATTAAGAAAACATATAGACAATATGCAATCTGACATTTAACTACTCGGTGAAGGAAAATACCAGAAAGTTAGGTGACATCTGGTGTGAGTTCAATATCATGAATAGCAAAAGTACTGTCACAACAAACAAGAATACCAATGGTGATCAACAGATCAAACGAAATGTGTATGAATTAAGACGAACAAAAGCTAATGAAACTAGTACCTGTAACGAGAAATGCAAGAGAGTTGGAATTAACAGGGCGTCCTGCATGAACACGCTGACAAACAATCGAACTCACATCAGAAACATATTGATTAAAAAAATCTAAATAACTGAAAAAACAACTGCAACATCCCAAGGCTAAACACCATAGTCTGAAAACCATTTTGGTCCAACTTGTATAGCAAACAAAAGCATTTCATTAATCACATTCACAACCCTTCACATGGATTTTCATAAACAACCAATAGCTGATGAGCTATTGTAACTACAACAATCGAAAGATAAATGTGTGAAGTAATAGTACCATACCATAACACGCCTCTCCGGAATATATCCAGGAAATCCACTCTCCAAATCTGATCTTGTCCCTCGAAACACAAAACTCATGGTTATTCTACAATTTAAACTCACCAGCTCAACTACAAGCAATAATCATGAAATAGTGTTCCAAAATTTTGCTGATCTTGGTCAGCCTGATAAGATAATTAACCCTATTTTATTAACTCCTCAAAAAACCTGCACAGATTAAAAGGAAAAAGGAACAGCATTTAATCAGAAACGTCAGCACAATAATCTCACATTGCATTTTGTTAAATTTAAAAACTTTTGAAATAAATATTAAAAAATTCCTCCTCAAAATCCTATCTAAATGTATACAATTTCAATAGATTTCATAGTCAATTACTCAATCACCAATTCAAAAAATCTTGATTTAATTCCAAAATTCCAACGAAAATCACATGAAATCCATAATCTACAATTCTTAAATGAAGAAAGTATCTTTATTGAACGGATCCATAATTAAAAGATTAAAACCGTCAAAGAATCGGAAAAATTGGATTGAAATGAAGCAATGAAAGAGGAAAGCGGTGACTTACAGAGATCGGAGGGGAAAGGTCCCGTAGATCGATATCGTCTTCGAGAAATGTAGAAAATGTCGGCTTTCTTACGTTACGAAGAAGATTAAAAATCCGACGAGTCGTCGAACAGCGAGTTGACTCGGACGCGTCGGGCCAGTTTTTTCCTGCCTAACGCATTTCCTCGTCAGCTTGCCAAGAAGTTTTTCGGCTTCTGGCTCTAAACCATAACGAAGACTCCCGAAACGCTGCCGTTTTTACCTCCTCTGTTTTAACAAAAAATCGTGTCATTTTTTATTTTTCTTTTTACCGTTTCAAATTTAAAATTTGACGAAACAGGTGACAAGCCAAACAAGGTACTGTCAGAAATTGATAAGGTGACAGCCGAGGCAGAGGAATATTATCTGTCTACGGTCTACCTCTGCTGACTTAATTTATTTTATTTATTTATTTAAGAAAAGTAAAAGTGAGGGAGGGTTTAACTGAGGTGGGTCCTACATATCCCCACACGTGTCGACATATGATTTTGACTTACGTATAGAAAAGATGCATATTATTGGAAGTATGTACACGTGCTTTCTCGAAATGGGATCGATAGCTTTTGATAAGTAGGGTCCACACTACCTCGCAAAAACTGGAAAGTAGCCGATACTAGCCTTCTCCTCAAAAAACAGTCTACTTTATATTAGGAAAGGAAAAACAAATGTTAGAACTAATTATGTTATGACAACTTTAATTATATATATCAAACTTTTTTGACCACCAAATGAAATTGAATTTGGATGATGGCATAAAATTTTGTGGCTCACTTAATAATACTAGTAGTAGTATTTTATAACTTTATAGGAGTAGTTTATAACAATGATGTAGAATTCGTTTTATAGTTAGATAGTGCTTCCCTTTATTAAATCAACTCAATTAATTTATCCATTAATATTACAATCTTAATAAAGTAGTAGTAATCCATATGTTCTCCTGTCTAAGTCCTCCCAAAAGGATTAAAAAATTTTGTTAGGGTTCAAACTTCTACATTTTTTTTGGTGAAAATTGTAAATTACGTAAATTAAAACAACTTAGAGTTTTTGGTGTGCCTCCTTCACCTCGTCTGGTGGTAGTCGGAATATTGTGTAATCTTCATTAAGTGAGCAACCTAATTTAGAGAATATATCAACATTGAAGTTGCTTTCCCGCAAAGTATGACCGCAAGAACACATCCAATCCCACTTCAAGAGAGCTCCCTTATTTTTTTTTTCCTATCCCCTTTCTCCCAAATCACTCAATTAACTACTGTTACCACTTGTAATATATAGAATTTTTGAAAATAAGTGATGAATGTTGCATTGGTTTAATAATGACTAATAAGACTTATAAATTGAGATAAACAAGATTTCTAGAATGGGACTATTGTGGATAGAATCATAAAAAGAGTATAATTTTACAAATTCAATTACAATTATCCAATTCTATTGTCGATTTCATTTAACTGATGGTCGGTCCATACATGCATGAATGATCAGTTATAGTAATGAGTATTTTTCTCGTGAAAAATGTTATGAACCAAACATAATCATATCCCCTTCATAATAATAATAATTCTAAACGATTCTAGATTAATGGGAAAATTTTGCTTATTGTCGGCAACTCACCCATTAATTCTACTACCCTTTTTAGAAGAAAAACTCTCTCACGAAATCTCAAAAATAAAATTAATAGATTTACTTATTTTTGCTAAAAAAACAACTAGGAGAAGCAGAAAAGAAAAGAAATTAGGGAAGGCGAAAAAGAAAGTTCTTGGTTTTAATTATTTTTTATTTTATCATTTAAGCTGTCACTAGCTAAAGTGAGTAAGTAGTCTTAGGCCACCAGCCCACTACCCCAATGGTGGACTTGACAATGGTTTTGGTACTCTTGCCATTTGGCGGCTTTCATATTTGCCAGCCTGGAGTTCCTAGCACTTTTTTTACTGTTGACTCTGAGTTTGAATAATCAAATCAGAACAAATAAAAAATCTTTGAAAAGTCCAAAACTATTGGATGATTATTCAATGTGCTGCAGCTCCATGATCATCAAAACTCCCCATGTTTCAAATTAGAGATTATGAGTACGAGATGTTTATAAATGTTTCCTCCTATAGTTTAAGAAATATTGAAAATTGCAGTGCAATTCGGGGTAAGCGGATGTAAGTTCGAGAGCTTGTGTACGTAATTGTTCCCATTAGTAGATTCATTCATCAAAATCATCTGCGCGACGCAGGTCAGATTCGGCTTACTTAGTCAGAGCACAACTCTGGATAACAAATCGAGTGCAAAAAAAAAAAAAAATACTGTTCTTCAAACTTAAGATCTCTATTTGTTTCTCACAAGCTATGAAATATGCGAAAGTTGTATAATTTTAAACTTGATTCCAGTCTTAAAAATCATTAAGTTGCATCATTGAAACCAAATTTTAAATTTTGGATACACTGCATGATGATGGGAGGATTCCTCCCCCGATTTTGAATTAATCGCAATCCAATATGACTAATTGCATATCGAGAGATTTATATATAAAAAAAGTGTTAAATAGATTAGATATATATATGTTAATTCATTCATATATTTGAGATCATGAAATTTGAATTGCTTCTTACATATCAAGAATAAAAAACTCTAAAGCAAAGATGCATAAACATACTATTGAACAAAATGTTCGAATGTTGCGCATATACTGTATTAATTTGCACCGGAGGATTCCTTTCACCTAAAATCGCACCCAACCTAACTCGAGAGATTCAAACAGAATCAAAATTATTGGGAAATAAAAATCAAAAGAGAGAGAATCACAATTAAATAAGAAGAAAATTATTTACAATATACAAAAATCCCATGTATTTTTCAATCAAGACCATACATTGTCCGATCAATGGTCCACCTCTATGAACAAAGGTGGGCCATGGATTGGACAATTTGGGCTCCATTTATAAGCCCGAAAAATCCCATCCCTCCCCATGTACATCATTGGGTGGACCCCAATCTTTTCTTAAAGGCCCATCCCTAGCCGTTGACCAGCAACATCACACCTAATCTCTGCAAATCCAACCCTTGATTTCACAAGATCAAATTCCATCCACACGTTTTGCTGATGATGATTCCCAATCACAAACGCTTCAATCCCTAACAAGTCAGAGTTCCCAAATGTGAAGCAGTACACCGAATCACTCCCCTTGTTCATACCGGGTACCCGATATAATAACCTGTCACCCGATACACTCATCTCGGCCCCTTGGAACATTAGGCTCACTCGCGGTAAATTCGAAAAAATCGCCTGAGATGTTCCCCCGACACGAAAACACAAGTCCATTGCCCCTTGAAACACGAAGTTGGAATCCTCGTACACTCGTAAAACCCCTCTTGTTTGTTGCAAAAACTCGTTCCTTAACGCGGTATAAACCGGGCCCAATAAGAAAGTGAATTGGGTACCCGAGTCAACCATAGTTTGACCCGCACCGGTATGATCGGGTACAAAGGCGGATTTTGGTAAATTCAACATTTTATTCCCAACTCTAATACCTTCTAGTTGGACCGTATATGCCACCCGATCAAAATACGGTAACCGGTCGGTTTTTATAATCAGTGGAGTATAGCTTAACCCTCTAAGCCACGAGAACCTAGCCTCCCCAAGCAATAAAACGCCAGACGAGTCAAAACCCGATATGCAATAAGAGAATTTGGGAACTCCCATTTGACTTACAAATGATAACGACCCACGGTTCATACCCATTAACCCGGTCGTTTTCGAATCTTCCTCCGCATTCGAGCTAAAACCCGAGTCCATACACCCGAACAAGAATCCGGGTCGTGAAGATGATCCAATCACTAAATTATCAGACGCGAGATTTCCTTCAATTGAGGAAGCGTCAGCATAAGAGACAGCCACGTGGCAGAGCTTACTCGGGTCGCAGGAAGCGGGTATGTTTAAGTCTTGGGTACGGGTTCTACAAATTGGTGAAGAGCAAGGGACTGGTTTGTAGGATTTGGAAATTTGAGGGACAAAAACGGAATTTATGTTGGGCCCTTTTTTACAATGAAGCCAAGAGAGTTCACTCCCTGTATCGAGGACCATGGTAACATTCTGTGGAGGAGAGCCAACGGATAATGAAACTGTTAACGTAACGTTATGGTGGAAAGCAAGCTTGTTGGTAGCGGCGGCGCCGGCGGAGACGCCTCTGGCGGCGACGGCGGACGTGCTGAAAAGGTCGGAGTCACGGTGAAAGCCATGTGGGCGGCTACCGAGGGTGTTTTTGAGTGGCAAAACGAGTGGTTTTTGGGAAGGAGAAGAAAAAATTTGATTGAAAAGAAGAAGGAAAATAGTTAAGGGAAGAAAAAAGTGAGAAGAAGACATTGATTTTGAGTTTTGAGGTTTAGGTTTTTTTTTTTTTTTTTTTGAATGTTTTGTTTTGTTTTGTACGTGAAAGTTGGGTTTTGAAGAAGGTTTGGAGATTTTTGAGTGGCTTTGGCTGCTTAAATAGTACTAGGGTTGTGTCGGAAAAGTAGCAAATGACCATTTTTAATAGTATATAAATATGTGGAAATTTTTATTTTTTGAATTTTAAAACTAGAAAGTACAGAGTTTTACTGATAATTCTTGAGAGAACCAGAGTAATTCAAGGTGAAATACCGTACAATTTTTGGATTTTTTCTTTCTTTTTTTTTTTTTTTTTTTTTTCACATGGTTGGTAAAAAATAAATTTGTATATATATAGTATATACTTTTAATATATGGTAATATAGTTTTTTGGTTTTAAGAAAAGAAAAGTAAATTACTATTAATGTTGAAAGTGTACATATATAAATTTGGGTTCGGGCCATCGGGTTTGGTATCAAACTTGAGTCAGGTTGGGTGGAATTTGAGTCAGGTTAATTCGGATTCGGGTTCTATTTGAATTTTGGTCAGATTATTTACCATTTTTTCTGAATGAATAATGCCATTAACTTTTTCAAATTTTATGTGTAATTTATTCATTTACCTTTTAAACATTTTCATATGAAAAACTATACGGCATAAATGAAATTTTCATAAATTTTCGGATTCGGGTTCGGAATTTTTCAGGTTCGGATTCAGGTGGATTCGGATATTTGACTTTTTCTGATCAATCGGCTTCAGGTCGGGTCCATATTCAAATTTTCAAGCGGATTTTTCTCGGATCGGGTTCATTTTGCCACATCTAATTTTTACTATACTAGAATTTTATATAGCAATAAGCCAATAACTTGGGTGGAAGGGGAGAAAGGATTGAATTAAAAAAAGAGAAGTTCAAAATTTTTAAGAAAAGAAGTTAGCATATATGAAAAATTAACTAATCTTTAAGGAATAAGGATGCAAGGGGCATTCAAAAATTAAGGTTTTATGTATAATTAGTTAAAAAAACTTTTGTAATTAGTAGTTTCTTTTTTAAGAAAACAAAAGAAAGGAAAACATTACTAAAATTATTATTGATGAATGGTGATGATGAATTGATTGTTGTTTTCTTATTTTAACTATATATAATGACAAAAATTTTTAATGGGAGACTCATGTCATGGATGGATGAGGTTGGAAATATGATTATGATGGTAGTTACCACTTTACATCAAAAAATTCGAAGCAAAAATTACAAAATAAAATAACAAAAAAAGATAAAAACAAAATAGAATACATATGGGCTATATATATTTTTTTATTTTTGGTTTGGTAGATTTCCCAAATCTTATCTCACTTATTTATATAACATATCTAAGTCATAATGTACTGTATTTTTCAAGTTTAAGTGTTTAACTATGTCAACTAGGTGGAATAAAACAAGGGTTTAAATTATTTCTATGTAAAATAGTAATTTGATTTTAGTGGTAATAATAATAGTACTGGAAATTTAAATTTTATATAATAATTTGTTCAAATGGGTTTTGCAGGAGTTGCCTGGTTTGTACTGGAAAAAGTGGGGATTAAAGAAATATGGAATACAGCACACTTATAGTGTTTTGTGTATGATTTTGACATATGATCATATATATTTGTGAGCCTTTTGTCTGGCTGCGTACATAGAGAAAAGAATATTACTCTCCAAAAATCTTAGATTTACATAAATCCAATATATATTACTACATTGCAAAATTATTCATCCAAATATAGATATAGATAATTATAAATACAACTAATGTAATTATTATATATCGAGACGTTTATATAAAAAATGTAGTAATTATTATATATATTGGGATGTGCCAGGCTGCCAGCTTTAAAAATTTAGAATAACAAAATGTTACATCAAATTTGTTGACAAATACGTCGAAAAATAATACTAATATATATGTTAAATGTTTTATTTTGTTGAAAAAGATTATTCATGCAAAAAGCATCATATTAATTTTCTCTTTATTTACAAATTACAATTAATTATGGAAGAAAAAGACTCAATATTATCCTATATATAGCTGGCTTACTCAAATTTTCTACTCTTACAAGTTTCATCCTTCACCAAATAAAATCAAAATCTGAAGTTGTTGCTTATTGTTGCGACTTTGGAGTAAAGGTTGGGTGAAGTAATCTTCACTTCGTAAATTATATGTTTTGAAATTTTCAACTTATAATTCTTGTGCTTGGATCTTGTACTTGAATCACTAACAAAAACATATATAAGCGAGGTAGTATGAATTATGAGGAATTTTAACAGCTGTCGAGTGTCGACAGGATTTAATAATCTAACTTGATTTTGGATTAATCGGATCTGATAATGCAGTAACTACTCGATACATTAGAGACCTAAAATAATGGACTTGTAAATGAAATCATATGAAATAATTAGCATGATCCATCTTAAAGATTTTTTTTTGTTGAATTAAAGGTTATCCTTTTGCTAAAAAAAGAAATTATTAATTAGATGAGACCGTCCTATCCGTTGGCTAGGAAAATAATTTTTGTCCCACTGATTTTACCACCGGTTATCTCGCCTAATAATTAAGATAATAAATTAATTTCAGTTTTAACACCTAGTTTCAAATCAAGAGAGTTTGCAGGGTAAACCTTTAATTTTAGAGTATTATTGAATAAGATTTTAGAAATTATGGTAATTTTTTTTCAATGCCATGTTAGACGGGGTATTAGAGAATTTTGCTACACGAGCAAGAGGCTCCCTCCTGACATGTTCATCACACGTCAGGCCACATGTTATTATTTTACTGGTCTCAACACAGCTTTTATTAATCTTAATTTTTCTAATCATTATAAAATAAAATTTAAATTTTATTTTTTTAGGTAAAATTTTAATTTTAATTTTAATTTGGGCTAAACTTAGTGAATTAGTTATATATTTTATTTCTAAAACTCTATAACAATAAGTTGTTAATTATGGAATTTACCCTTAAAATAAAAATAGAATTTTAATTTGGAGCTAAACTTAGTTAAATTAGTTTTGTATTTTATTTTTAAAACCATATAACAATAAATTATTAATTTTGAAATTTACCCTTAAAATAAAGATAAAATTTTAATTTGGGGCTAAATTTAGTGAAATTAGTATATTTTATTTCTAAAACTCTATAATAAAAACCTTTAATTTCATAATTTACTCTTAAAAATCAAATTAATAAAAAGAATGAAAAAAGAAAAAAAAAAGACAAAAGAGTGGCGGGAGATGTTGGTGGTACGGCAGGCAGGACAAGTAGTATTACTCGGTTAACTATAGGATCAACCAAAAAAATTATACCATACCAAATTAACTCTTAAACTTTAGCACAATCTTAGTTCAAGTTTAAGCTTCCTTTTAAAATAAATAATATGTGTAAATGGTAAGATTTCAAAATTATGGCTACATGACCCTCTAATTTGTCCCTCCTAACGTGTCATCAGAAGACTTACCATAATTTCTAAAACCATATTCAACAATAGCCTAAAATCAAGGGATTTACCCTCAAACTCTTCATATTTATAACTAGGGGCTAAACCTGAATTTAATTTCTTACCTTAATTATATTGGGGGGCTAAACCTGAATTTAATTTATTTCCTTAATTATTAGGAGGGTCAAGTTGGAGGGTCAAAAAGAATTATCCTTTCATTAGAATAGGGTATTAGAAAATCTCGAACTTATCACCATATTAGTGGCTGTCCAATAAATAACATGATAGGTCAATTTCACCTAATAATTTCTTAATTATCATGAGCACATTCATCTTAGCTATAGTGATTTTAGATTAATTCGAATCTTAACGTTAACTCCCTACTAATGGTGCTTCAAGATTGCAACTGGGGAAATATTGTGAGATGCATATCTTATCTAGTTAATTTTATACCAGTTGAATAGATATTTTAAGCTGAAGTGATCTAGATTAGATTTATTGACGGTAGGAGTTGACTTATAATGGAGAGTTGTTTGTTATACACAAATTAAAAACTTTATTATTGATTGATTAATTAAAAGGATAAGGTTTTGTTGTAGTAATAAATAATTACTAGTTAATTTTTGAACGAGAAAAAAAAAGGAAGATTCATAGCTAGAAACCATAGTTGAAGTAGGTTTATAGATTGTGCATGGACATGGAGGCAAGGTTTTTCTCTTCTTTATATTTTTTATTTTCAATCTTCAATAAACCGACATCATGGCCTTTTAGAAAGTGTTGTCTGGGAGGTGAAACTGGGGACAAAAAGTTGGTAATTTTTATAGGAATCAAGGAGGAAGAAGAAGAATCCAGGAACCCACCAAATTAAGTAAGAGAAAATAGTAACTATTTAACCCTAGATAATGAGAAAACATTTATTTAATTTCTTGACCTTTTTTGGGAGGAATTATTTATTAAGTGAGTAATTTTATTTTTGATAATGACACTCAATTAAAGAAAGCTGGTAGGGTTGAAGGAAACTTTCGGCAGACATTGGTCTTTGGTGGTGGTGAAAGCAGCCAAATATATTACTACGAATGGTTCCAATTAGTCATGCAATCACACCTTCATAGGCAATTTTTTAATTATTGTTTCGGGTTTGATTGCTGACACATTTTATTTCAAGCACTAAATAGAAAACATACATAGCAAATTAGGGAAAGAATCTAATAATTTAATTAATTCGCAAAATTCATTCGTAGTTATAATTAAATAAAAATTAAATATATTGTACATAATGAAATCCAATTGAAAATATATTAATTAATTTTGGGGGGTTACAAATTACAATCATCAAATGATCTCGAGGGGACAACCCAGTTGTTAATATAACTTGAGTCTCCAATAAAAGGTTTTAGGTTCAAATCCTCATACGGACGAGATGGATGAGATGAGTTTAGGGATGAGAGAAGTCTATTCTCCCTTTATGAGCCGATCATTTAATTACATGTTCACAAATAACAAAAAAAACAACCATTAAATCTTGTTCGGTCAAATGGAAGGAATTCAATATCCAAAAAACTCCATAATGTAAAAATAATAGACATTGTCCTCTAGGCTGAGAGGCATGGACTTAAACATAATACTCCCTCCGTCCCCATTTAGATGTCCACTCTTAGTCAACCAACACTAAACTTTAACCATTGTTTATAAGAAATATATAAAGCAAAATAATTTTTAAAAATTACATTTATAAACTTTGAATTACAATCTTTCAGCACATATTTTTTTAAAATTAAATTTTACATATTTTTTTTATAAACAATGGTCAAAGTTTAGTATTTGTTGACCAAATGTGGACATCTAATTAGAAACTGAGAGAGTATTTGATACTAGGAGTCCCTCATGGTTGTGAAAATTGGGGAATCTCATTCTTCAGAGATAAGTAACCATAAGAGAATAATAGACATAAAAAAGACCTTCCTTCTTTTCAAGTTCGATGAGCACAACTTTAACTCCGAATTAATTGGTAGTTTTGGGAAAAAAAATGCCTAATAATAATTAATTATTATTATGGAATTAATAAGTCGATATGAAATCGGATCAAACTTGCAAATTTAATTAATATGGTTTGACATTGAAATCTTTTCAAGTATTTCACATAACAATCAAACTCCATCTATCATGGCAGGAAAGATGAACTCTTTTTGCTTCAAAATTTATAGTGAATTGATTGCTTTTGAAAAATGTTAATGAGAAAAACATACGATTTTCTTCAAAACATAATAAATTGGGTTTGTTTCTCTTTTTCATTTCTATAATAATTTTCTCTTCTTTTCCACACTGTTTGGTTACGGCTCATTTGACCCATTTTTGCCCAAAATGTCTATGAATTACTAATTAGTATTCAAATGTAAAAATATTGTGCTTTCTTCTCCAAAATCAAAATCTATAACGAAAAAAAGCTTCTAACAACCCAATCTTATATAACAATACATATTAAAGTCAGAAATTTGCATTAATTTCAAGTGCTGGCAAACACATATAAATCTTTCATAATCTATCATACGTCGAATAGTTAAGACAAAAATTTGTCTTTCACCATTTATGTTACACGTTTTCTCAATAAAAGGACATTTTTTTTTTGGGTGTGCAAAAGACAATTTTGTCTAATGGCACCTAGTATAAACTATATGTTTCAATTGTCTCTCTGGTCCATATTTTGAAATTATACAATTTTTTTGGATCAAATTCAAAGCTAATTTTCTTTCCATCCACCCAAAAGCCAAATGTCTTATTGCAATCCATCCACTTTCACTTACGCAATTCCAACTATTTCGTTATTATTAGTTGTCCGTAGCTAGATTAAGATGGTGACTGCCTTCATAATCATCGCCAATGAAATAGTTCCCCACCTTTCCTTTAAACGTGTATATAATATATATATTGTCCATATCCAAACATTTGACTCAGTGATTGATGTATAATCAGGGGATCGAGGACCGTAGGTTTACATTGGGGCCTTCCCCTCTCCCTCCAAAATACTTTTATTCAAATTGACCCCCTCAAGATTCACCCCTGTGTATGATAACATACCTGAAAAATACGTTTCACAATTCTCCCTTTGCCAAATCAAACAAAATGAAGTATTATAGCATGGGGCAATTATATATATCTTATATGCATCTAATCATTAGACTAAAGAATTATGTGATAATTATTCTTTCGAATTGAAAAAGGGAAAAAAATAAAGCTTGATACCATTTTGTTATTTTAAGGTAAGGATTACAATATAAAATCTAAATGGATGGTTTTCAATATGCCTTGCATGCAGGCATTATATGTAGCTTTGCTTAAATAAATGGGAAAAAGATAGTTAGAAGTCAAACAAAACAAAACAAAACAAAAGAATTGGGTATGCTTTCACAATCAAAGTCTCACCAAGAAAAAGAAAAGAGAGAAGGTAAGGTTCATATTAATTCATGCAATGCAAAGTGTAACTTGAATTTGATTCTTTAGCCAAAATTCCCAACCGCGTTTTCATTTCTATAAAATTTAATTAAGACCCCACTCTCATTTTCATTTCTTTAATTAAAAAATTTAGTTGTTAGTATAGGGGAGACACATAATCCCAATATATTAATTGAGAAATTAATTAATTTTTTGTAGTATTTAATGACCCAATCATACAAAGATTATGTTCAATCAAATCTTCCCACGTCAGTTTTGATCAATGTTGACCTTTTTGACAAAGATTATACACCATGATGGTCTATTTGATTTCTTTTTTCCTTCCTTTCTTGCCTTCATTTCTATTTTTAAATCAAATGAGAGCTTTAGGAAAAGGTAAAGTAATTATTTTCTATTAATTTTCCAACCACCAAACATGGGTCCATTACCTTATATATTTTTCACATTCTCAATCGATTATTCTCTAGCTTATGTCTTGTTTTGAGCAATTGAGCTAGAAATTGTTTAAAGCTCCATTATTTTGCATGCGAATCATAAAAAAATTCCAAAACCATGGATTAGATTTAAGCAATTAATCAAGTTTTGGTTGGTAGAGATAGCATTGGGAAAACATTTGTTTTCTTGTTATATTTTGCAATTTTCATTAGCATGGTTGTCTCGAATTCAGGTTTATCCATAATTAAGTAGTTTGCATTTTTAAAAAAAAAAGGTTTGCTAAATATTCTTGTATGAATTTGGCAATATGTTAGCTAAATTGTTTCATTTTCTAGAAGCTTTGGATTTGTTAAATAGCATGTCAAGCATGGGCAAGAATAGGGATCGAATATATACTGTTAAAGTTGTAATCAATTTTAGACTTTTGCTTCATTGTTGTGCATTATTTGGGTTTAGGTACATCAATTATTATCATTTCATTACAATTTCTTGATTTTATACAACCATTTGATTATAATAATGGACATTAATTGGATAATACTAATTAAAACGATATTTCATATTAATTTTGTATGCAAGACAAGACAATTTTCTTCTGACACAACAGAGAACTATACTTGAAGGAAATGTAATGCAAGAGTACAGAGACTCAAACGTCAAATCTCCAATTCAATATTTTGTTTTTCCTTTTAAATTTGCTCATAACTATGCCTCAAACTTGAAGGCTAAATTAAGAAAGGAAAGGGGCGATTCTATACACTATAGTAGTTGCTAGCTAACTATATAAATTCTATAATCTATAAACCAATCCCTTCCGGACCAACTAATTTGTCTGCTGTAAGTCTCTAACCTCCATTATTTGTAAGATTTATTTTATATCTTCAACTTAGGTCGTCTTAGGTTTTTTGGAAACTTGTAAAACCAGCTTGGTCTAGCTATTATTGAAAATGATGGGCATTGAGTAAACTTTTATGGGGTAGGTCTTATTCCAATTTAGACCCAAAGCTGCCTTCTAGTCTTATATATACTACCTTATAGATTGCAGAGCCCTGCATAATGATTAAGAAAGAACCCGGGTTTCTCCTAATATATACATAGCACCCCCCCCCCCCCCCCCCCCCCCCCCAAAAAAAAAACCACTAATTTGGTTCTAGTTAGAGCTAACTTTGTGTAGAATAAGAAAAGGCTTAATAGATATTTTGACCCTTAATCCTTAAACTTCCAAAATAACCAATTGCACACCCAAAGTTGTAGAAAATGGACACTTTACCATTTTTAGACTAAAATTGGTACAATTCCATTAACAATTGGACATAATTTGGATGGAATAATTATCGCAGCCATCAATTTTCATCCAAAATGGGAAAATTTCCTTCCAATTTGTTAGCGGAATTGAACCAATTTCCGTAAAAAAAAAGGGCTGAATTGTCCATTTTTTACAAGTTCTTCAGACGTGTAATTAATAATTTTGAAAGTTTAAGAGCTAATTTATCCTTTTCTTATAAGTTCAGGAACCAAATTGTCTATTAAGACAATAAGAAAAAGAAGTGTTTCATGATGTTGAAGAGCTTTTTCTGGTTTGAAATCCAACGTTACTAAACTCTAAATCAATGTGATCACCATTGGATATCGAAAAGCTTATACATAAAGAAATAAAAAAGATGTGTTATTTGATATGAATATTTTATTGATTAAAGATCGAATCTTTACTCTCGGCTTTAAACTTTCTCACAAGGGACGTTTGAATGGCATAATTGAGTGAGGTGTATTTTCCTTTTGAATGTTTGCGTTATGTTTCAATCATGTCAATTTTAGCCTTTTTTCTAGTCTTTCCAAAGTGCCAATTAGATGGTCATATTACGCTTGAATAAGTGCACTTCTCTATAATTACAATAATTCTCCAAGTGGATATGTCATTGTATAGTTTTAAGTTACACTTTTTTAGTTGTTTTTGTTGATTTTTATTTCATTCTTGTCGATCAATAGTCATTCTTTTGCATGCAATTTGAGGAAGTTGATTGAGGTGAAAGAAACCCAATTTGGCCCAATTTCTTATAAATTTGGGACAAGAGAACATTGCCTAAAGATGAGATAAGAGAAAGAGAATCATTCAAATGTCATGTCTTCGTTGAGATTCAAAAGAATACCCTTTATTTTTTGGTATAAAATGAAAACAGAACTGTAATTCAATTTTAATTTTTTTTAAGAAGAGAAATCTAAATTGAAACCCACCCTTACACGAGAAATGTAAGTTAAATGATTTGATTACGCCAATTTCACATTGCATTACTTAAGTTTAATATTTTTTTAAAAAAATGAAAATGTATTGTATCTACTATGGAGATGTTTTTTTTTTTCCATATTGAAAAGACTTGATTGAAGCATGATAATTGGAAATATGGAGAATTTTAGTAAAGACCCTATTGGAAATTTGGCATGCTTGACAAATGACAATCTCTAAAAGTTGAGTTACTTTTTCCTCGGTTTCTCCATGACAAGAATGTTCATTTACTATTTGTTGAAAATAAATCTACATGCATCCAACCTTAAATAGTTCATTTCATATATTTTTATTTTTTTGCAATAATCATTTCAAATTCTATATCTATTTAGCAAAATTATTCAATACACCTAGTGGAGTTTAGCAGACTGCACATGCGGACCTTGAAGGGTAACACGTGTCTACAATCAAACAAGCTACTAGCTAGTGCCTAGTTTTGGACTATATTCAAACAAGCTAGCCATAGATGAATTGGGCTTATTTCAATTTGGGCTATATTGAAGAAGAAATGGACTCAAAAAACCCATTGTATTTGGGCCAAGGGAGGGTCGACCTTTTTTTTTGGCACCAAGGGAGGGTCTACCTTAGCTTGCAATTAAGAACAAAGCCCAAAATGTTGAAAGTAACAAGTGAAGAAAACAATAAAAACTTGAGAGAAAATCATAGAGAAAAAACCAAAGGAAAATGATCCATTGTCTTATATATTTGAAGAAGCCCCTAGAAAAACTTTAAGCATTGGACCATTGTTTGGGAATCTATACTTATATTGGATGAATCTTTCACCAAAACTTCCAAAAAGAGCTTAAGGGCCCAAAAGTGTCATCAAGACCCACTATGAAAGAGAGTTTAATCTGATTATTCATTGCAAATTTTCTAATTCTTCCATTGACTTTATGTTTACAGCTTTGTAAACAAAAGTTTTGATTATCAAACTTAATATTACCATCAATTCAACACTAAAAATCAAATGAGAATAAACCCTTATCTTCCCATTTACTAACAACCAAGATGTTGCATCACTATCATGAGGCAATAAAAGAAAAAAAAATTAGGCATTTTTTCTTTTCTTTTCTCTTTTTGGTTGGTGACAGCTGCCAATCCATTAGACACTCATAAAATATCTTCCTTGTAACTTCATAAAATACTTACTCATCAAATATACACTATTCTATTCCGTCTAAGTTGCTACTATCCGCAGCTTAAGGATCACTTCTTTGAATCAAATCCTATTCCATATATATTAATTCAAGATATTTTCTTGACTTATAAGAATGTGTTTGAAGAGATTGGAAAAGCACTTCTTATAAAAAGTTCAGAACATTTTACTTCCAGTGATCAAGATTCAAATCCTGACAACTTCGAGTTTTTGGATCGAATATGGGTAGTTTATAGATTAGAATTATTGGGATTTGGGATTTTTAACCTTCCCTACGATCATCTTAAAGACAAGTTTATGTGTTAACATATGAAATCCCATGTCTTTCTGACAAAGGAAGAAAAAGAATTGTATTATTGTTGGTTGGCAAAAGCAGCAATAATATGCAAATTGAGGAAGTAAGTTGCAGTACATCTTTTCCATGTGCAATAATTTAACTTTCATGCTTCCAATGAATTGGTTGTTTGACCATAATGTCAACTCGTCATCATCTATATAGTATAGAAATAAAAGATAATAATAGACAGAATCAAGCTATGCAGTGAAAACATTACAGTTAAGCCATGGATTATGTGACCCTGATTGATTCTCTGGTCTCACTCAGATCTCATATACAGCTTTGCAATTTGTTCTTACTAATACTTTTAAGAGCCCACACACACATAAACAACCTGCAGTGAAATCATAATTATTGAGCAAAACATTTCCAATTGTTTGGGCAATTGCTCATCAGCCACTAGCTTTATCCCATTGCCTATATGATGCAGTGATGGATATTTAATATCAGATAGACCAAAAAAACCAGCTCATAATCCAAAGAATTGTCTGACAACAACACCATGAAAGGGAAGGAAGTCATTGATGTCCTGCAACCCAGACTCAAAGGCACTGGCAAGAAATTACTAACATGGAAAGCTGACAGAACCTAAACATTTACAGAAAGCATCCAATCTAGAAAGAGCCAACATGTGAAACAAACGGTGTTATTACCACATCAAAAACATCAATTCCCACTTCTGGATACAGAAAGTCATTTGATTATCTAGTTCAATAAAGAAAGTAATGAACTTGAACAGCATTTCCATTTCTTTCCAAAAGCTGGAATATTTTTTCATTTTCATAGTCATAGATGTCCTGCAACCCAAACTCAAAGGCATTGTCAAGTGATTAACTTACTAATTTACTATAATTGGTAAGGGCTGACAAAAAGCTCAGAAATGATTCAAGAATCAAGATATTTGCAGAAAGCATCCAATCTAAAAAAGAACCAATATGTGGAACAAATGGTGTTATTCATTCATATTACCACATTAAAAATTTATGCTAAGATTGGCTTTTGCTAAAAAAAGAATCAAAGATAGAGCAAACTAGATGAAACTACAAATTACAAATAAATGAAGAAAAGAGCCAAAATAGAAATTAAACAGAGCACAAAAGGCACCTTCTAGCTTCTTTGCTCCATGTTTCCATCTCAGTTTTCTTCTTTTCCCCTCCTTAAGTTCTTATAGTATATCAGAGTCTGAACTTTCCCTCAAAATTCACAAAATTTATCCATTCTTGACAGAATTTGTGAATTGAGAAAAAAATGAAAAACCTCCCATTTCATCATTTTTCTTGATCTTAGTATTTACAATGACTTTTTGAGGAATTTTTCTTCATTTTATAACCATCTTCTTCTTCCACTATCAACTTCAACAGCCCAACCTCTTCTTCTCCTTGAAGAAGAAGCACTAAAAAGCAAAAGGGATCGACTGTTTCTATTTATTCTGGAATCCAACCTTGAAGTTGAAGATGATGGAGAAGAATTTGACCCACGGAAACACCCAAACAAACTCCCAAAAAACCTTTCGAAAAACCCACCTCTTTCCCTCCCTCTATTCCCTCTACTCCTCCATGATACCCTCCGAGGCAAACCACCGCCGCTGAAACCGCCGTCCATCTCTGTATAGACAACCGGAAACTCCCTATTTTCTCCTGCTCCCCCACCTCCTCTTCTTCCTCCCGAGAACCTCCCCACAGCGAACCCTCCACCTGGTAACCTCCAAATAGTCAACCCCACCGGAACTTCCTCCGACGAGTTTAAATTCCCGCCACCGCTTTCGTTCCCTTCTTCACCTTCGGCCGCGGGCAATTCGTGTCGGCAAACTGGGCATGAATTTCGTAGCTGAAGCCAAGGGAGTATACAGTTTGAATGGTACAAGTGATTGCAAGGCATGTTTCGAACTTTGGTTCCCAACTCGAATTGCTCCTTGCAAACTGCGCAGCACAACTCGTCGCAAACATGGCTTTCGTCTATCTCTACCGTCGGCATTGCTTCCACCGCCGCTTTCGACGCCGGCGGTTGCTCATAACGCCCGATGTTTTGGATTTCCATTTGCGATAACTGGTCAATCAATCGGTCAAACCCCGAACCTAACAGAAACTCCGACATACTCGGTGGCAACGGCCGAAGACCCGAAGCTCCTCCGTCGTCGTAGTAAAGCTCAAACCCTCTCCCGCTCTGTTCAACATTAGAACTTTCCCCGGAGACAGAGGAGGGGGAGGCTGTGGACGATGTGGAAGCTCCAGTTCCACCTCGTAAAACAATAACGGGATTGAACGGAGAACGATCACCGCCGTTACGACGGTTACGGCGGAGGATAGTTGTATGAGGAGTATTGCTAGTGTACATCGCGGCTGCTGGGAATCTGTTGCTACCAACGCGACGAGCCTCCCCGTTGATTGCACGCGCTGCTTGCGCCGAGTTCTCAACCGCCTCTATGAATCCACCGTCGCAACCGGGGCAAGTGATCGGATCCTGGTTAAAAATCCGGATGAATCGGCTGCATCGGTAACACCAATACGACGTCGTAGTCGCCATTATCGGATCTAAGAAATGAAAACTAAATTTAAATTGCAAAAAAGTGATACAAAGAAAACTAATTCCCGGAAAGAGTGAACATTTTTTTTTCTTTCCGCTGCTTGCTTGATTGCAGAAGAAAAATGGCAGAAGGAAGAGAGAGTTGAGAAGAAAATGAAAGAAAAATTAATTTATATATATAAAGGGTTAGATTAACGGGAAAGCCGTGTTAGCGTGGTGGGTACGCTGTAATTAGCATACGTGGCTCGTTTTGATTGGTCTGTTTAAAACACCGTTTGGAAAGTATTGGGATTAAGTTCATATTACGGGATTAGTGAAGTTAATTTCCTGGCAGGTGTGATTTCAATCAACTGAATAAATTCGGGTTTTTTTTTCCTAGAATTTAATTTGTTTCGAACTTTTAACGAAATTTAAGTTTTTTTTTGGCAACAGACGAAATTTAAGTATTTAACTGGTTCAGTTTAAAATTAAAATGAAAATAACTAAAATTGTTTTTTGTTCAAAAAAATTATTAAATTTTTTACCTTAAAAAAGAAATAATTATTAAAATGTAATATAAATTATGGTAACATAATTAGTCTAAACACAAAAAAGGAAAAAAAAGCTGTGCATCTTTTGTTTTAATTTAAGAGATTTACACACTTTATGCAGATTTTCTTTCTATATCTAAAAAACACACATTTTAACATTTCTTTTCGAGGAGGAAAAAAAGAAAAAGGAGCAGCAAAATGCCACTACCAAAAAGATAAAGTAATTAGTGAAATTAAAAGGCATTTTTTCTTTCACAAAGAGGAGAAAAGTTAACTTCTTTTAGAAAAGAAAAAAAATACAGAATATTTAACAGCTTTGCCCCCCTTTTTTCTGAATAACTTTAGCCTTTTTTTTTTGGTGAAAATAACTTTAGGTTTTTTTTTTTTATAATGATGATATAAATAACAAATAATAAAAAAACTATCTTTTGTTTATGTATTTGATTTTGGATTGCTATATAAACAAAGAAGTCCAAATTATGAACTTTAGATTAATGTTTTTCAATAAGTAGGTAAATATTTTATATTCACTTAAAATTCAGCTACCCTATTTTGTACCATTAATTAAGATTTTGATCCCCAGACCCCAGTGACTTCAAAGTGGTAAGTGGCATGCACCAAAAATGTACTATTAAATAAAAAAAATTAGGGTTTTAATTTTGAATTTTGAATCAACAGTTAATTTTTGATCTTTCAACAGTTTTAATTAATTACAATGATCTTAATTTAAAGGGAATTAATTACTTTGATTCTACAAAATCTCACTCACAGTCACAATGAAGACAAATAGAATCTTTAAATTTTAAAAAAATCATACATTTTCCATTTAAAAGGTCATAAATTCCATATTCCATACATTCCAAAAGGAGAATGGAACTGGTACTCCAAATTAAACTTTTTTTTTTTTTGCTTTTGCTTTTGCGACTTGAAATCTCCAATGTGTAACTAATATTAATTACTACTCCAGTAAATAAGAAAGGATTACAAGAATCATTTGTGAAAAAAAAATTATAAGAATCATTTTTTTATATAAGTAGAATCTTCCTACAATCAGAATAATTTTTATATACCAAAACATTTAAATGAGAATTCAATTCAAATTAAAAAATTACATTAAATAATTTACTTACTAAACCAATGAACTACCAAGTAAGGAAATAAATAAACTAAAACTACATTTTGTGAGACTTGAACACAAGATCTCGTGGTCCAGACATGATGCACTCACCGGTTGAATTAACAACTCAGGTATATAAGGATCATATTGATGATATTTAAGATATCAATAGTTATTGGATTGAGTGGAAGAAATTTGATTTATGCAATTTAATAAATTTGAGTTTTGTAAACGAATAAAATCGACAATGAGAAAATCATCATCTATACAGGACGACTTCAAATTAATCAGATTTCACTTATAGCTAAATGTAGCAAGTAAAATTATTGTGAGCTACAATTCCTAGAATCTTAATTTATGGTAGTTTCAATTATTAAAGTAAAAAATTATTAATGTTCTAGCGATATATATTAGGTTGAATGGAACAAACTTAATATCTTTCCAAATAAAGTTTTGGATTCAAATATTGAAATTATTTTTTTCATTTTGCCATTACATTATAAATTCTTTAAAACAATATTATTAAAAGTTTTTAATTGTTACACCGTTGACAGAGGTTTTGGATTCCACAAGTAAATTAAAATGTTGAAACGTATCACATTTTCTTATTAATTAAATATTTAATATTTAAATATATTCTCTAAAGGGTATATATCAATCCTTTAACCCCCACATATGCATTTTGCTCAAATTTTGACAATCTTGGAACATTAATCAAAGTATTAATCATTTTTATTTTATACTATGCTCTATGAACTTGATTTTTAGTTTTTTACTATCATTTTTAGAGGATGAGCAAAAGAAAAAAAATCTAAATTCCCAAGGGAATTGAAGAAAACCAAAAGAGGAAAAGAAAAATGAAAGGGAATATTCCAAAAGCAAGGGCACCATGCTCGAGTGGTAAACACGCGCGTGGATTGAATATTGATATCGTAAATATTCCGATCAAATATGAAACGTGGCACGCGTTTCGAAATCTGAGTCATGATATATAAATAACGTGGCCCACATCGCTATCGGACACGTCATCCTCATCTGGCTAAATTTCGCATGCCTTTATGTTTCTTTTTCTTTGTTTTTTTTTTTAATTTTTTGTCTTTTTTATAAGGCTTTGTTTGAGATTTTCCAAACTAATGAAAGAAATTGTTTTTTTCCATTTATGATAATTAGTACCTTTATGATAAATAAACAAAATCAATTTTTTATTTTTGGGAGCAATAATGCAATTTTATGCTGATTCTTTATACTATAAATAATTAATTTAATTATTATAAAGAGAATAATTTACATGCAAGTTAACTCAAAAAATTTATATAAGTGCAAGTTTATGATTTAAAATTTAAGGCTAAAGTCATCAGGCATTTGGCATAGTGGTAGTACTGGACTCATAGTTCCTGCCTATTTAGACCATGAGGTCTTAGATTCAACTCTCACGAAATGTGAGTTTCTTTGTAATTTGTTTGTTTATTTGGTAGGTAAGTAGTTTATTTAAGGTATAGTTTATAGTTTGGGTTGAATTCTCATTTAAATGTTTGGGCATAGAGATTTATTTGAATTGTAATGAAATTTCACTAGGTTTATTTGTTTGGGAAGGGATTTGTTGGCTCATAGATTAGCATTTCGGTAACGCAGCTATAATTGTATAACGGTATACGAGTTTTTCTGTATGTTTATAATCCCAATTTCTTCAAGAAATTAGGTTTAACGATTATGGACTTGTGAAATAATGCATATATGCATGTATTATGTGGACAACTTGCTCATAATATAGTAGTTTTTTATTTCTTAATTTTGATTATTTGCTAAAGTTATTGTGCATTTTGTAGAGAAAAATGTTAATTTAATCCAATAAGGTATGAGCAAACCGACCATTATGTCAGACATTACAGTTTTTATAAGAAAAAATATTTGGAGATTCATTTTAAATACTATGAGAAGGTGCTGTTTTGTCTGATGACCAGAATAAAATAAGGTGTTATGTGATGAAAATGATGCAATTGTTTTTATTTATTTATTAAAGTAATTAAGTATTTAATATAGGAACTTTACCTCTATAACTATAATGCGTTGATCCGATTCTAAATAGTATTAGTGGTGAAATATTAAAATTTAAAATATATTTGAATACCTTTTGTTTATACTAAAAAGTGGAATCTTATCAAAATAAAAGAAACAAACTAAGAACGAAGAGGAAATGCCAAGAAAGCTTTATTATGGATTCAATAATCTCGGAAATATATGCTCTTTTTAAATTCATACATATATATAATATAATTTACGAAATATGTGTGGGAATGAGGTTAATTCTTTAATATTAAAGATGTTTACGAACATTTTGTCTAATCTCAACTGTCATCAAATTTTTTAAAATTATGAAATGATTCATAGCAAAAACTCCCTCCCACCAAAAAAAAAAAAAAAGGAAGGAGAAGAAAGAAAGAAATGATTCGGAGCATTCACAAATTTGAAAAGTTGACTCTTAATTTGTAATATTCTTGGTGCCAAAAAAAAAATTTGTAATATTCTATATATGTGGTTGATGAACCACCCAATAAGGTGAAGAAGTTTCTAAGATTAATGATAGTATCATATTAGAATTAGAATGACTATTTTTTGTTATCTTTTTGAATAGTTCCTTGCATGGAAAGAAAACATTTTTTTTTCTTCCCAAGTAGTATGAGATATTGAGTTGATTCATTTCAACCCTCCTCACAACCCCACTTTATATTTTATTTTGGTATAAAAGTTGAAAATCTAAGATTTAGTTTGGCATTGAGGTTGCAGTTTGGAAAATTTGGTTTGGAAAAAGTGCTTCTGAGAAATGTTTTTTTAAATTACGGTAGAAAAATGTAAATAATGTTTGGTATTGCTGTGAAAAATTGGAATTGAATGATAAAATGTCTAAAAAAGATATGTTAGTTAAAAAGGAAAGAGAAAAATAATTAGGGGATTTTAGTTATTTAATGTCCAAAAGCACTTTTGAAACACAAAAGCATCTAGGGATTAGCTTCTCGGATTGGCTTGACTTTTGCGTTCAAAATTAACTTTTGACACAAACCAAGATTTATTTGGTATTGCGTTTGGGTTCAAAAGCAGTTTTTTTATCTCCAAACGCAATGTCAAACCAGGCCTTAAAGATAGGTAAGTATCTTAATCCTAATTATCAGAGCATTATGAACATATGATTTGTGATAAATTGCTCATAATATTCATGAGGTAAAGTTTTGAACTCAAATCTTTGATAATTAATATTGATAAGATTTGAACCCGAATCTCTTATCAAGAAATATATATCAATTACATTTTAGTCAGTTTTAATGTAGTTTCATATCATTAAAGCTTAAATAATCTTAAGCATGAAGAAAAAGTTTCAAATAAAAGGAAGAATAGAAGAAGTTGCTAAATTTTGTCATTGTCCTTTTCCAACAATAGACTTGAAGACTTGGAATATATTTGAAGTGCCCACCCATACTAGTTTACAAAGACTTTAATTTCCTTTATTTTTGCAATCTTCTTTTTCCTTTTGCTTTAACAAAAAAAGAAATTGACTTTGCATGTGAATTGTGATGCTCAGACCAATCCAATCATCTTAGAAACTTCAAGTAAATTTCTTCTTTCGAAACCTTTTATAATCCTTCTTCCAAGTCATTTCACCCTATACTTATAAGTCTTTTATCATTTGAATAGTTTTTTTTTAAAAAATTTATTAATACGTCTTTTCCAATCAAATTGTGTGATTCAATATACTTAAGTAGAATTTGAGTAGTTAATCTTATAAAGATCCCACTTTCATGAGCTTTTTCTATGTGGAATTCATCATTCTTGGTGAGATATATGCCCTTGCTTTTATGACCATGACCAGAATTTAAGGAATTTTTATGTTTATTTTTTAATGATGTCACACCTTTTTGCTAAGGCCATGTTTGGTTTCAACAATGGGAGTTGGTTTATGAGGGTAAGGCCTTCCAAATTCTATCCATACTTTTCTAATTTTCTCCTAGTCTTCTAATTTTGAGTGGCTATGTTTGGTGAGCTCAAAATGATGAATTACTTCTAATTTTAAACATTGTCATGGCAAGAGATTAAGTTTTAATTCAAGAGTAACTATTTGATACACTGACAGTGTAAATCTTGGATTTCACAAGTACGGTAAAGAGTTGACGCATACCTATTTTCTACTAAACTCCATTGATAGTATATTGAATAATTAAACATATACGAGATTCGAATCTCGACTTCTATACATCCTCTTTCACCAAGTATATGTATATATCCCTTGTATCTAAAAAATAATATAATTATATATATATATGGTAATGGAAATGTATTACAAGAATAGGAATATTGAATTGTATTTAAAGTGAAAATAAGAATGAGAGTAACACAAATTGGATAGTTTAGCTAATTTTCAACCAAACAATTAATCTACATGCATCGTTTAATGAATGACATATTATCATTGGCTTATACATAATCGTCAAATTTTGCCTCACCAAACTAAGGTATATATTATGTTCTTTTTTATTTTTTCCCCATGGAGAAAAAGATATAGATAAGAAAATGAGATAAATAAAAAGTCAAGAAAGGGATGTAGGAAAATGGAGTTTTCTTATCTACCAAGTGCCAACCAAAATTAAAAGCACTAAAAATCCTACTGCACGTCAAATATTAATTGCTGCTAAAGGCAAAATTTTACACATACAGAATTGACCTCAATTCGTCTTTATTTACAAATTAAAGTTGAAATTCTCATCCCATAAACATAAACATAAATAAAAATAGAGAAATCACCCTTAATTATAAACTTTATTGGACTTTCAAATATTTAAC
Organism: Corchorus capsularis; assembly: GCA_001974805.1. Taxonomy (NCBI): domain Eukaryota; kingdom Viridiplantae; phylum Streptophyta; class Magnoliopsida; order Malvales; family Malvaceae; genus Corchorus; species Corchorus capsularis. Next base: position 50,970 of record AWWV01014040.1, on the reverse strand, counting down.
TTATACAAGGGTGTCAAGTTAAGTGTAAAGACTAGTATAATTTTAGTTAAAATTTCCCTTTTCTTCCTTGGAGAAATTTCAATGAAAATTTCTAATGGAGTCTTAAAATTATTTTTGGAGGTACAGTTAGTTAGTCATCACTTTCATCATCAAAGGAAAAAAAAAAAAGTAGGATATCAAAGAGCTAGATTCTCAAAGCTGACCAAGGTTATATATATATATATATATATATATATATATATAGGGGCAAATTATACAATATATAAATATGACAAATTATACAATACAACGTCAGTGGAGTTTAGCAGATTACACAAACGGGTCCTGAAGGGTGACATTTGTCCCTTAGGGACTAGATTGAAATATTTAAAACTTAAATATTCAAAAAGTGGACATGCATGTGTCAACTTCACAATCCGCTTGTGGAGTCCAAAATTTACACCGCCGGTGTATCATATGATCACCATATATATATATATATATTTATAATATTTTCCATTTATTCACATAGTTACATATGAATGCAATTCAATTGAAATACTAATAATAATCTAATAATCTAGCTATATGCCACAATTAACAAGAAACCATTGATGATGTATATATATACATTAAAAAAATTAAGAAATTAGAATAAAAAGAATTTTTTAGAAAAAAAATTGAAGGCAACTTGGCCTGCAAAATCTTCCTAGCCAAGGAAACATAATCAATGACAACTCAACATTCTGGAAAAATAATTTTTAAGAAATTTAACAAAATGGTTATCTCTTTCTTAGAAGTTAGACCAATAATTCAATTTTCCTTCATTCACTATCATATGATATGAGCACAGATCGTCCTTATTTTTTTTTTTTAAATCATTTTATAGTTTCCAAAATTTTGGGCCACTCATTATTTTAACCTTCAAGCAGCTGGCCATGGCTAGTTTGGCCAAAGGCCATGGCTAGTTGTTGACTGTTAATAAAAGCAATGGGTTCAATAAATATATATACATAATTATAATATATTTTTTAAAAAAATTAGATTAATGACATTTCTTAGAAGGGCTTTGTTGGTGGGCTTATTGGAATATGAAGCTATTCTTCGGATCTATTCTTTGACCCATTGGACTTTGGTAATTATTAGGCCCATTAAAACTTAGATATAAAGGCTTTTTGGGCTACAAGCCTGATAATCTGATCGAATCACATCAGATTCCAAACGAGGAAGCTCCCCAGTCCCAAACTCACCCACCAGTCATATAAAAGCTTGTTTGAATTAATTTACATTAGTCACTGTAGTTAAAAACCACATTGAAATGATTTACAAAAGTAAAAATTTTCACTTTCTGAGACTGAAAATTGAGATATTGATGAAGAAAATAAACTATATATTCTTGTGTTTATTAGTAAAATGGAATAATTAATTAACAATCACTAAAAACTGATTAACATTAATCATCCTTTATTATACATTATTATTAAACAATTCCAGAAATAATATAAATCCCAAAATAAAAAAGAACAAATTCCATCAATGTACAATAACAAAATTTAAAAACCCACAATTAAATAAATTTATTCCAACAAATTAACCAAATTAAAAAAAAAAATCTTATTTCAGTCTTCCATGACAATTTCATTGGAAAAATGGCTTAAAAGTGCTCACCACCTTCTTAACTTGATCAACCAAAGAAGTGCTCGAAACTGTTCCATCGTTCCCAGCCAACACTCTGTATTTGTCTTTCCTTGTAAAATTTGTGCACTCAAATCCTAAGGTAGCGGCCAAAATTCGTTGCACATAATTAGCGACGTCATGTGGGCTTTTTCCCGACGAACATGTAGCTTCCACCGGTAATTGGTTCAAAAACGTCACCTCGTAAACTGGTCTTGGGTTCATGAAGAAGAAAATTGGGTCCAATGCTTTCCACCCTCCAGCCGTAGTTGCATGGAAGAATCCGACCCTATAATTCATGGCTACGGGGACGATTCGGTCCGTCAATTCAGCAAATAAGGCACTAAACCGTAGCAAAAACGGTTCCCGACATGTTGTTCCTTCGGGACAAACTACTAAGTCACCTTTGGCTAGTTCACGCTTTATTTTTTCAGCGTCGACTTCTCGGATTCTCGTTAGTCTTACCGTTGGTATTGGTGACAAAATTTCGGATAATCTTGAAATTGAATAGGTGACGGCTGGGATTTTGCGTTGGAGAACAGTGGATAAGACCACGGGGTCCATAAGGGTTCTATGAGTGCAAACGAATAAGACTCCGGAGCCATTGCCGGAGACGGGCGGTGGTGGTTTGCCCTTGACAATGATTTTGCCACCGAATATCCGAGACATGTAGGGGATAGCTCGCATTGGAAGCATTAGGCCAACAACAATTCGGATAATTGCTAGAATGATACCTAATGGAATCCATAGGAGGATTAGGAGAGCCGTGGATGGTGTCGGCCGCTTCACAAGGCGACCATCGTGGAAAATCACCGGGAGAGGGCGGAGGAGCTGGTGGTCATGGAGATTTTGGTTGGTGATGAATGGTGGCAGCATTTGTTCCTGTTTAACAAGGTACCGTTAGCATGAAGAAAGTAGGTAGAGCTAGATATATAAGATTAGTTAAAGAATTTCAAGAGATTTCTTAATATGATTAAACTAATAAATATCAAGTTTTTGGCACGTAATTGCATGAAACTTTTTATAGGAAAAACCAAAATTCAATTTCATGGAGTTTTGGAAGACTTACTTTGCATAGAGAGAAAAATTGAAAGCTTAATGTAGATCTTCGAAGTCCTAAAGTAGGTTCTTCATCGATAAACATTTTAGCGACTCTACTGGAGATAATACAAGCGATATCACCTTTAACAAAACCCGTAGCAAACCCAAATCGGTTTATAACAAGTTCACTTCCAATAACCTCATCAGCTCGTAAATAATCCTTCACAAACCTCTCCACCATAATTGTAGGGGTTTTCGTCACTACAACTCTTTTTTCATAAGAACTAAATACTTTCCAAGCATCCATGTCAATATCATCCATGTAAAACTTAGGCAAAACAGCTCTTGACACTGATTCAATCTCCGACGCTCGAAGCCCCACCGTGGCAACAAAAATCATCAACTTCAATCCGGCATCCTCCATCCCTAGCATGTCAAGCAACCGAATCACTGGCCAAAACAACAGCAACAACGCGAACCGGACTAAACCCGAGGCCTCAAACGCCACCAACATGAAGTAAGAGAAAGGGTCAGGGTCTTTCAAAAGAACCCCTTCAAGTTCAGAAACAACTGATGACTCCATATTAACGAGGCCTAACAAAATTTTGTTTGAGGTTTTTGCCTACTAAAATTTTTCTCTTGTTTTTGCTTTTTATGTTACAGAAAGTTTTGGGGTTTCTTCGATTGAGGGAAAACGAAAGGGATTTGTGAGAATATAAGGTTAGAGAGTAAGGGTTTGGATTGACTAGGCTCTAATGTTGAGAATAAGGCAGTTTATCAGTTTCACAACTACTTCATTTATATACTTTTTTTGATTTTTTTTTATTTGGCCAAAAGCCTACAAAAAAGTTTGATATATCTGCAAAGAATAAAGGATTATACGCCACGTTAATATACGAAGATTGATTACTTAACCTTACCAACTTTGTCAAAATTTATGGAAGTGAAATAAACTTTTTGAACACAAAATTAAATTAAAGCCCTTCGAATTAGGTCACGTGTAGACCTAAAATGCGTGACTGCGCCCTTCGGTTGATATATGTATAGGTCACTAACTCTGGGTTAATTGAACCGTATTTAAGTTTAGATGTTATTATAGTTATACTAAAGTATATTATAAAATTTAATTTCTTTTTATACTTTAATTTCCACTTTGTTGCATTAGAAGGAACCAAGCAATTTCTATTTCTATTTAAGTGCCATTTGTTGTCATCCCATTTGGGATTTTGTCACACTCGAATCTTAGCCGCCATCTGTGTTTCCTTTCTTCTTCATGATCAACAAAGCTCCCCAACTGTCCCTCCAATATTCTTATTTCAATTTAATTATTCTTTTGTTTGAACTGAGGTCATGGGTTACAACTTACGAATTTGTGTCTCCAAAGATTTTTATCTAAAATCTAAAATAAACAATATATATTGCTCCCCACTCATATATTTTATGTAAATTAATCAATTATATATGAGTACTCATAATAATTCTGGGTCGACTGCTTGGTTTGATCCAAATGAGTCAGGTCTCCGATCAAAATCCTGAACCCCCATTTTTGGTGTCCCATTGTGCCCCAACCACCAAATTACGCCACGTGTCCCTAGTATTATAACTTGTTTGTTTTCGAGTTTTAACAAATAGTAAAAATCTCAATTAAAACCAGGTTTAGCCCCAAATTAACAACAAATAATTATATATAAGGGTTAGTCCTAAATTTTAATACATTCCCCATAGGGTTTTAGAATGAAAATATAAAATTTAATTTAACTAGGCAAACAAGAAATAATTAAAAACTGAAAAAAACACGTGTCATTATTTGGTGGTAGGGCACAATGGGGCACCAAAAATAGGGGCAAAGGATTTTTATCCCAATATATATACTTAATATAATTTTTTATCCCCTGAACTTTTCGCAAATAGCCAAACAAAAGTCGCAGAACTTCAATTTTGACCCATTCTATACATGAACTCCCAAATTTGCCCATATGAATTTTTTTGACAACACTCTAACGAAGTCGTCAAGAAATATCATGTCAGCTTGCCACTGCGTTGTTAAAAATGTCATGTTAGAAAATGTGATTTTTCAGAAAAAAAAGTTAAAAAAATAAGAATTAAAGTTTGTTATTATGCATGGCTGTGGTAAATTTTTTTTTCTTTTTTCTTAAAAGAATTGCCTTCTCTAACGTGACATGTTCTGTCTACATGGCAAGCTAACGTTGCATTCTCGATGGCTCCGTTAGAGTGCCGTCATATAAGAGCTCATTCAATTAAATTTGGGAGGTCAGAGTGGAATTTGTCAAAATTGAAGTTTAGGTTCTTATATATATTTGACCATTTATGTATGGAAAGTTTAGGGGTGAAAAAGTACATTAAACTGTGTCAAACTTGTATCTTGCAATAATTACATTGTAATATTTACATATTGTAATATGAGTTTTCCCGGTTACTCTATATTATTTGTCTAATTTGTCATAATTAACTACCTCCTTTTTTGCTGGAATTTGTTGTTTGTATTCGATTGTTTCAAAGGGGTTTGAAATTTTTTTGATACCTTTAGTTGGAGTAATGGAGAAGAGAGTTTCAAAAAGTCTTTTTACTTAAAATTGATAAATTGCCCATGAACACAAAAGGTCATGAGAACAACACATTTGTAGATGATGCTTTTTCCTTGAGATCTTCCTCATTTAGTTTTTGTCCACAATAATGTTTAGTACCTTACACATAGAATTGATTGATTTAGAACTTTGATTGAGTTATCTTAGCACGGTCTTCATTAAATCGTGTAAATGAAAAAAGTAATGAACGAAAAGTAATGAGAAAGGTTCTTAAGTAGACTGTAGTCGTTGATCATATGTATATTATTGAACTTAATATTGATAAGGTTATTAGATTACTAGATATTATCCCGCGCATTCACGGGTTTTTCTATTTATGATTGGAATTAATTGAGTAATAACAATTAATTGAGTTAAATGGAAGGAAATATTGTTGAAATTTTAATATCTATTCAAATAATTATCTACTGAAAAAGGAAATGGAGTTTTAGTGTTTTACTTTGATTATAATTCAATCTTCTAAATATTATTTATAAATATTATATGGAATTCCAAATATATATAATAATAATATATATTGGTTTTCACCCAAACTTTGGACGAATATCAACAGGAGAAAAGTCAGATACTGAACATATAGCAATTTGAGATAACTTTAATAGTAATGTATAGATTTTCTAATTATGCACTAATTAACAAGAATATTACTGGGATAGGGTGAATTTAATAAATTCAAACATCTCAATCTCCATGCCTTGTCTTTTTAATGGAAACGTGTTATACTATTTATTTTTACGTCAGGCAGCACAAGAGATTTTTTTTTTTTAAATTTGTTTTCTAATAATGGGTATTTAGAGAAATTAATTATCCACATTATATATAATACCAATTAGATTTCCTTGGTGGAGTTATTATGCATAATATGGAAAAATGAAAGTATAAGTTGGTCAATTTCTAATGGTTTAAAATATTTCAATTTTGTTTCATCAGTTGGTCAATTTCGAAAACCTCGATCTCGATCTAAACTGCTTTTCACAATCTTTCTTCCTTTAAGTTGTTTTTGTTTTTTTTGGGAAACCTCCTTTAAGTTGATTATTGGGTATGATCAAGGATATTTTATATATATAAAAAATCAAATAGCATATCAATTGCTTTTCTTTTTTTGAAAGACAATAGGTTAAAATCTCAATTAGGGTCCTGAACTTTGTCAAAAGGGTCAAATAAGTGCCCAAACTATGGAAAAGGTCAAATCAGTGCCTGAACTTTTCGATTTGGGTCAATTCAGTCCAAGACGTTAGATTACAAGTCTGTTAAACGCAAATAATCGAAATAAAAACCCTAAATTATTAAATTCACCTCCAATATGAAAGCTAATTCTGCAAAGTCGAGCTCGATTCTACCGTAATACAGTCATTAAGGGCGCGTCATCTCCTTAGATCATGGCACATGTTTGATGAATTTTGTCAACCATTGGATTAAAAATGTAAAAACTAAGGGTTAAAACATGTGAATTTAATAATTTAGGGTTTTTATTTCGATTATTTGCGTTTAACAGACTTGTAATTTAACGTCTTTGACTGAATTGACCCAAATCGAAACTGATTTGACCTTTTCCATAACTTGGGTACTTATTTGACCCTTTTGACAAAGTTCAGGGCCCTAATTGAGATTTTAACCAAGACAATAAATATTTTATTGATGGCTCATTTAGAATATATATAAATGGCTCAAATAGCATATCAATTACTAGAATATATATAATCTCAATTATCGAATTGAGAAAATGGCTTACAAGTTACAAGTCACTAGAAAATGGCTTGAACCATCCAAAAAGCTGTAGGCTGTAGCTGCATGTTTCTGCTCTATACGAAACTAATTGCCTATATACACAATTTGAAAAGAAAACTAGAAAAACAGTACAATTAATCAGAATTAAGAAAAACCCATTTTTCCATCTAGTCACTCAAATGGCGTAGGCAATCTCATTAATTTATACATAAACATATGCAAATTGCCAATTGGGCTTATTTTTTGTAATGGGAAACTTCCCAAGAAGAATTCAAAAGTAGGTTAGAAAAATTTGCAGCTTTTTTGTCTCTAAATTTGTTGCAGAATTTGATGAGTGAAAATTTTCTTGCCTAAGTTAGGTGAGGTTGGTTAGAAAACTGAAAAGTAGAAAACCTTTTGTTTTTTCATTCTTAATGTTTTGGAGAAAATCACATATCCTTTTCAATGGGGTTATAACTTATAAGTAAGTTTTTATATTAATATTACCATTTAAAAGGGTTTGTCATGTTCATAAACTGTAGTAGATTAATATTACCATTTAAAAGGGTTTGTCATGCACATCATTTTCAATGGGATTATTATTATTATTCCTTGAGTAAGAATGAAGTTAAGCTATGGCAAGTATATGTATGGATTGATCAATCACATCGGATAATATTATTTTTGGACATGATTCTATTATCATGCTAGGAGAAAGTTATTGTAACAATTTCGCAATTGTCACTAGTTCTTTTTTTTTTTTACTTGTTAATGTTATAATTAAAAAGAGTAATTAATGTATCTCAAAAAAAAAAGAGTAATTAATGACATACCCAATATAATATAGTACATTTTAAAAATTGATGTTGGAATGTTGACTAGTAACAAGTTTCTGAATTTGATCTAATAATGATGTAGTAGCGAAAATATAAAAAATATTTGGTCTTGTTGGGTCAAAATAAGATTTGGACCTATCCAAATTGTAGTAGAGGGGTTTGGAGAATGGGCCGAAATTTAATGTGTTATGGGCTAAGTGAGTCTTAATTTAGTGATTAATTAAGATTCTTAAGGGGTTGTTAATTAGTTTTTGCAATGTTCCTATTTTTAGGAATTCATCAAATGTAATACATTGGGAAGATTTCAAAAAACGCGGTACATTGAGAATAATTTAAGATTACTATCATGTGCAACTTTAATTACAGTAAAACTTCTATAAATTAATAATGTTGGGACCATGAAAATTTATTAATTTAAAGAGTTATTAATTAATGGATAAATTAATAAAATATTAATTTAAAGAATTTTTTATTCCATAATATAAATTTGATTATATAAATATACATGCTACTAAGGAAATTTTGCATTTTGGGGGGGGCCATGGCCCCCTCATTAGTACACAAGTATCCGCCCCTGGTTATCCTACTCCAAAAAAGAGTTGTTCACTTTGTTGGATTTGGGAACCGTTTAGCATTTGACCCAATACCATTTCAGTTGCAGGTAAATTTTTAGCCTTAATAATATCTGATTCCTTTATGAGCTCCTTTTAATTGCTAGCTTTATTTATTACTATATAATTATCAAATCAGTTATAGAAATAAAATTGATGGGTATACCCTTTTCTTTCCTGCTTTGCCATAAATGGCATCACATTCATTAGCGTAGTACGAAGGAGTCCGAATACTCCTTGAAAAATTGCGTGGGCATGCAGCTCAACCAGGGGTATTGGATCCTTATCTTGTTGGTTCACATGCAGTATATCAACCATGATTGCAAGGAGCAATCGTGCTGTCAAAGCTTCCCGAAATCTAGCTTTGCACTTAAGATTTGAGATTGAATATGGTAGCTCATTCTTTGCGTGAGTTTGGTGGAGGTGAATAAGAGAGACAGGAACTGGAAGCATATTGACAAATCCATTTTCCTGCATTAACAAGTTGAAGAAGACTGAAAAGTATATGCATGATTTTCTAATTTCTCTGCTCCAACTCCAAATTTTTTTTTCCCAGTTCACTTTGGCTATTCTTGTAACTAACATAAATAATGGTAACAAATTTATTCCTATATGTAGTGTGTGATTCTGATTAAAGTTGATTACTTGATTCTGCAGATTCTGATGCAATTGAACGCGTGGAAAGAAGCTTTAAAATTTTGCATATTGACCATTCCAGTATATGAAAGTATGTCATGAGTTATAGTTTCTTTCATTTAGTGTATTTTAATATTTCATGAGTTTAGACCAACATTAATCTATACTATATATAAAAAGTACAAGTTTTGAGAAACTTTTGAATCGACCATTATATCCTTATTTTTTTGAATATATCTCTTAAATACCCTTGCTTCAACGATTATAGTTTTAATTCTACTAAAAACTCTATTTTTATTCAATTATTATTAAATCTAATTTCTTTATAGTTTCTTTATTTTGACAATTTTACTATTTTTCAATAAAAATTGGATATATTAAAATTTTTAATATACAGTTTTATTCTACGAAAGACTCTATTTTCATTTAATTAAATTCAATATTTTATAATTATTTTATTTTTACCATTTTAATTTAAAAGGTTATTGTAATTGACATGTTATATTTGATAGTTTAATGTATTGTGATTAAAATATATTATTTTCCTAACGCGCAATTATTTTATTTGATTTATAATTAATTTTTTGCTAGACAAATGCATGTAACCGTTAATGTGGGTTTAAATTTGCTATTTTATTTTGTTAATAATTTCTTTGTGTGGGATGATTTCTTTTGTTTCTTTGATAGTAAAATTCAATGTATATACAAATGAGCTGGTCGGGTTGGATTTGGGTTCGGTTATTTGGGTTAGGTTAGTTTCGGGTTAAGGAAATTTTGGGTTATAAGAGTTCGGTTAATTTTCGGTTTTAGGTTGGGTTGTATTCGGATCGCTCAAATGTCGGGTCATTTGAGTCTGGATCAATTTTGGTTCGGGTCTTTTTCAGTTTCGGGTCATATGGTTTAGATAATTTCAGGTTTGAGCCTCCGATTTTCAGGTTCAATTATTTTCGGATTCGGAATATTTAAATATAATTAATCTCAATTCGGGTAATTTCGGATTAATCTCTCGAATTGATCTGATTTGGAATAATTTAGGTTTGGGTCATTAAGGATTTGAGGCCGGGTCATATTATTTTCGGATTGAGCGGATTTTTTGGTCGAATCGGGTTGGATAAGGTTTGGCTTCAGGCGATCGAGTCGGATACCCGTATTCGAGTGAAATTTTGTCAGCTAATAGACTTCTTTAGGATAAAATTAGTAATATACTTAAGATTTTAATTTTAATTTAATTCAAACATATTAGATCACGTACCACGTGCAAGGCACGTGAAAGTGATAACTAGTTAACCTAAATGTACAACTTCCTATGTTTCTCTAATCATCTATGTTCTATTATTGCTTCATAATAGGTATGGCTGCATATGAAGGTCACATATGTCAATTTTCCCCCTAAATACTATTCTGTTTTCACTCATCTATGTTTCATATATTTCATTGAAACTTTGCTTCACTTTTCTTGATTGGCAGTTAAGCTCCGCAATTCATTTTCCTGGATACCTAAATCACGCATGACCTTCTCCCAGGGTTTCTCACAGAATGTTCCATCCTTGGCCAAAAAAGGAACCTCCCAAAAACAATGACAATCCGGAAGCATGAACTTAACTGAATTATCTGTCATTCTATTGCTGTCCTCTAGAACATTAATACCAACAACTATAGACTAGGAACCAATCTGTATTCCACCTGAAATGTTCGGATTATATATGAAGCTTTCACTTCTAGTTAATCTATTCGTTATTATTTGAATGTTTGTTTTAACTGAATATTTGTGATATCTTATTTCTTATTATTTTCAAGTATTTCAAAATATATTTTGTTCAAACGCGTTATGCCACGTGCAACGCACGTGAAGGTGAAAACTAGTATACATAAATATGTATTCATTGTTTTAAATATTCAAACCATTGACTAATTAAATAAAATTTAATACTAGACATATTCATTGTACTAGTTATAAACGAAATTATGTTCATTACACTTACAATACATGACATTCAACATACAAATATATAAATTTAATACATGTTCATTGATTATATAAATATAAATATAATATACATGCATATATATACTACATATTAATTTTATACACTCTGGAAAAGACTAACTACCCCTTTTAACTTTCAACCAGAGAAGAGCTAATCGCCCCGTTTTCGTCATTTAATCACTTGGTTTTTTACTTCATCGTCCTCAATTCACACTTGATGATTTTTGTTTGTTTTGGGTCATTAAAGTAATCTGATATATATTTGGTTCATACCCCCTGGATTATGTTCTTTGTTAGTGGGTTTTAAATGAATTTAGGGATTCACACTTGATGCATTCCTTTTGATGCTAATTAGTTTCCTTTTTTTTTCACTTGCTTATTTGGAATTTAAATTTTAACGTTTCGTTTCAGTTGTCCAGTTCTACAAAAGTTTTTCACCCATTGACTGATAATTTTTTCACTCTAGAATTGTATTGTTATTTTTATATAGTTGCACTATTTCATTTTTACCCTAAATTCCAAGGAAATTTCTTGAGAAATATACTTTTTCCAATAGTTATATCATATTTGTAACTCATATTAATAATTACTAATTGAATTCATGATACCATGGATTAGTTTCAAATTTTTACGACTTCCTGAGAAATGCATAATGGTAACATTATTATTCCCTATTGTTTTGTCATATTACAAATATATGCACTGTAGGATTATTTGGTTCAAGACAATTAACTACTATTAGTAAAGGTTTCCAATGTGATTTTACAAAAAAAAGAAAAGAAAAAAGGTTTTTAATGTGATGCAAAAACTGAAAGGCTTTTTGATGCGTAGTGTCTCTTTTGATCTTTGATTTAGAGAGCTTTTTTTTTGGCCAAAAGATTTAGAGAGTTGAAAGTGTTTGCTTTTTTTTTTTGGAAAAGCGAAAGTGTTTACTCAATTGAAGAATATCAAGTCCAGTAAGTTTTTAATACTCAATAGTCTATCAATATTTCAATATTCAAGGGGTTAAATTTAGTATTTATAAATTATTTTTTCAAACCTGAGAAACCTAAAAATACACTTGCCCTCGGTGCCCCCACCCTGTATCCGTCATGACTATAACAAAATGATTGTAATGAAAAGACTCCGCAGCGCTAGCGTGGAGTAACCCTCTTGTATGTATTAATTTTTCATATTGTTTTTAGTGTTCAAACTATTGACTATAAGTACTCTTCAAAATTTTTTGTTGCAGTTCGAGAAGACAACACCGGAACTTTTAAGTGCAATGGGAAGAATTAGAGATGAAATCCAATCAGATTTAAATTTCATGAAAAAACAAACAACAATAGATTCATATCTTACTAAATTGTCTTAGATATATATGTAAATTTTAGAGAATTATTAATTTATAATATTGATGGGACTATATATATATGGGTTTTGATAAAAATTATTATCTTATTAATTTATCGAAATTACTAATTTTTATAACTGGCCTAAGTCGGGATCGGAGTAAAATGTTATTTTAGAGAGGTTATTAATTTATGGAAGTTTTACTGTAGTAGAAAGTAAATTAAACTTTGGTTAATTACTCATTAGGAAGTTAAAAATACTATTGTACCCTTCCATTCTTTTTCTTTTTTATTTTCTCTTCTTCCTCCTCCCCTCCCTCCCATTTTTTTTTTCCTTATCTTTCTTCTTCTTCCTCTTTCCCATCTCGGGAAAGAACCACCAAACCCATTTCAATTAGCCATCAGCCTTGTTCATGTTGATAAGGGTTAGGTTCTTCACTTATAGTCTGAATTGGGTCAAATAAAATACATTCGAACAAAAATTAGGGGAGAAAGAAAAAACCCATTATAAAATTTTAGATACAAAAATCAAATTAAAACAAGTTAGAACAAAAAAACGTTTATTTTAGAGGATCAAAAGCAGAATTGCAATCAACATCTTAAATTGGATTATGAGATGAAGTACAAGAATAATTTTATAGATTAAGTAAAAGGTTTGTTGAAGGGAAAAAATGAAAACAAACACAAATTAGGCCAAAAAAACAAAGATAGAGAATTATTAAATCTAAAGAAGAAAGAATATCAGCAAATTGTACTTGGATTAAGGCTGCCGCTCAAAGTCTCATCGGCATTACAAAGAAAAGATGATGTAAAAATCCTGCTAGTACAATCTCCATTTTTAGTCGGTCATTTAATTAAAAAGGTTATAATAGTCATTACAACCTACTTTTTAATAATTTTCAATTGTTTCAAATCCTTACTAATAATTAAAGTTTATCATGTTAGTATATAATCTCAAATTATTTTCAGTGTACCGCCTCTTTTAAAATTTTCCTTAATACGTTTCTCCAAAAAAAAAAATGTAATAAACTGATATTGGAATTTGAAGTTTGATTGGTAATGGATAAGGTAGTTTATTAACTACATTATTACACTATAAATTGGAGATTTTCGTATGTTAGAGTGGTTGGCAAAATTCACTAGACAAATGTCTCGAATCTTAGAAGTATTCTTATGAGTAGATTAAGACAATTAGGAATATAGGACGCTTAAAAGAGGTGTTATATATTCAGTTTCGTTCTCAAATAATATAGTTTTTGGCGAGGCTTAATTATCTGATAATTACATAATCTAAAATACAAATAATCTACGAAAAAATATTATATAACCAGATTTTTTTAATATAATATATAATAGAAATCTATATTCATTGAGAATTCAACCCCAAATAAATAAATTAACTAAACCCACATCTAGCCTAACAATATGGGTGCATGAAGTAACAACTTATAATGCCATTAAAAATCTTAAAAAGAAAAAGAAAAAAAACCTATGTGTACTACTCCTGAGCACACTACTCTTGTATACTACCATTTATAACCATTGGATGTGGGCTTGATTTAAATAACAACCGTTGGATATAACTAGTGTAGCAAAGTAGTGTGGCATATGGTTGTGCAAATAACTTCACCGAAAAAAAAAAATCCAATGCCTATAAATATGATATGCTGTTTTGGTGTATGACATAGGTTGAGCAACGAGTAAAAGCTTCGGAATCATCAGTAGTAGTAGTATTATTACTATTGTATTGTTGCAGCAGCATTGTCCCCTCCTGCCTGTTACTTGAAAAACCCAACCTCAACATCGACGCAACTCACCTTCATATTCGTATAATCTCAAGAGTTTCTGATGAATTTGATCTATAATCCAATTACAGCATCTTCGAATTGAATCATTCAGACTGTCAAATTGAGTGTTCCTATACATTCTTCGGATTCAAAGTATAACAAGTTTAAGCCTTCAGAGCAATCAGAAGCTTTCAATTCTGGTGCTAAAGAGAGAATAATTGGAAAAGCCTTGATCCTCTTGAGCCTCCCAAGTTAAAGCATAAGAAAATTCCAATGGCTTCAGGGTCTCTAATAATCTAGCTATATGCTACAATTAACAAGAACCCATTGATGATGTATATATATAGACGTAAAAAGAATAGAATAAAAAGACTTTTTTTAATTAATTTTGGAGGAAACTAATTGGCCTGCAAAATCTTCCTAACCAAGGAAACGTAATCAATGATGACAACTCAACATTCTAGCAAAATAATTTTTGAGAAAACCATTTTATCTGGCAAAATACTTGATTAACAGAATTCTTTCCCGCAAACCTAACAATGTTAATATATTGCAGTTAGTTTTTACAAAGTTGATTTGGAAGTTATTTAGTGGGCTGCATTCAGAAATCTTGATTCTTGGCTATCCATTTTATTCTTCAACTTGCATTAAGAATTTAAGATGCAACTTAAACACTCTTGATGAAGTTTATAGTGATTCACTCATGACGTTAGGCGAAATTAAGAAGGATTTGAGATCAATTTGGAATGGAGTCTGCCTCATTGAAGAAATTTTGCATTTATCTAGCCTATTTGATGTTTGTTCATTTTCACATTGTTACAATAATGTTAATAATGTTCTGAATCATAGTAAAGCAAAATTAGACTTTGTTAATGGTGCTAACTATGCTTGTTATGGGGTTTTTCTACCATGCGTTTGTAATTCATACTATCAATAAATCAAGTATCATTATTTTTCCTAAAAAAAATTAGACCAAGTTAGAATTTAATTTTCCTTCATTCACTAAGTATGATATGAGCACACATTATCCAACAAATTAACAAAATAAAAAAGAACAAATCCCATCATGTACAATAACGAAATTAAAAAAAAAAAAACCCACAATTAAATAAATTTATTCCAACAAAAAATCTTATTTCAGTCTTCCATGACAATTTCATTGGAAAAATGGCTTAAACGTGCTCACCACCTTCATAACTTGATCAACCAAAGAAGTGCTCGAAACTGTTCCATCGTTCCCAGTCAACACTGTGTATTTGTCTTTCCTCGTAAAATTTGTGCACTCAAATCCTAAGGTAGCCGCCAAGATTCTTTGCACATAATTAGCGACGTCTTGTGAGCTTTTTCCCGACGAACATGTAGCTTCCGCCGGTAATTGGTTCAAAAACGTCACCTCGTAAACTGGTCTTGGGTTCATGAATAAGAAGATTGGGTCCAATGCTTTCCACCCTCGAGCAGTGGTTGCATGGAAGAATCCAACCCTATAATTCGTGGCTACGGGGACGATTCTGTCGGTTAATTCAGCAAATAGGGCACTAAACCGTAGCAAAAATGGTTCCCGACATGTTGTTCCTTCGGGACAAACTACTAAGTCACCTTTGGCTAGTTCACGCTTGATTTTTTCAGCGTCGACTTCTCGGATTCTCGTTAGTCTTACCGTCGGTATTGGTGACAAAATTTCGGCTAATCTTGAAATTGAATATGTGACGGCTGGGATTTTGCGATGTAGAACGACTGATAAGGCCAAAGGGTCCATGAGGGTTCTATGAGTGCAAACGAATAAGACCCCGGAGCCATTGCCCGAAACGGGCGGTGGTGGTTTGCCTTTGAGGATGATATCGCCACCTAATAGGCGAGCCATGCAGGGGACAGCTCGCATTGGAATCATTATGCCAACCACAATTCGGATAATTGATAGTATGATACCTAATGGGATCCATAGGAGGATTAGGAGAGCTGTGGATGGTGTCGGCCGCTTCACAAGGCGGCCATCGTGGAAAATCACCGGGAGAGGGCGGAGGAGCTGGTGGTCGCGGAGGTTTTGGTTGGTGATGAATGGTGGCTGCATTTGTTCCTGTTTTACAAGGTAACGTTAGCATGAAGAAAGTAGCTAGAGTTAATGTAAGTTCAAGAGATTTTTAACAAGTTTTTGGCACGTAATTAATTGGTTGAAACTTTTTATAGGAAAAGCCAAAATTCAATTTAATTGAGTTTTAGAAGGCTTACTTTGCATAAAGAGAAAAATTGAAAGCTTGATGTTGATCTTCGAAGTCCTAAAGTAGGTTGATCAGGTTGTTCACCCATAAACATTTTAGCGACTCTACTGGAGATAATACAAGCGATACCACCTCTAACAAAACCCGTAGCAAACCCAAATCGGTTTATTACAATTTCACTTCCAATAACCTCATCAGCTCGTAAATGCTCCTTCACAAACCTCTCCACCATAATCGTAGGGGTTTTCGTCACCACAACTCTTTTCTCATAAGAACTAAACACTTTCCAAGCATCCATGTCAATATCATCCATGTAAAACTTAGGCAAAACAGCTCTCGACACTGATTCAATTTCTGACGCTTGAAGCCCCGCTGTGGCGACAAAAATCATCAACTTCAAACCGGCATCATCCATCCCTAACATATCTAGCAAGCGAATCACCGGCCAAAACAACAGCAACAACGCGAACCGGATTAAACCCGAGGCCTCAAACGCCACCAACATGAAGTAAGAGAAAGGGTCAAGGTCTTTCAAAAGAACCCCTTCAAGTTCAGCAACAACTGATGACTCCATAAAGGCCTAACAAAATTTTTTTGAGGTTTTTGCCTACTAAAATTTCCCTTGTTTTTGCTTATATATGTTACAAAAAGTTTTGGGTTTCTTCGATTGAGGGAAAACGAAAGGGATTTGTGAGAATATATAAGGTTAGTACCTTACACATAGAATTGATTGATTTAGAAATTTGATTGAGTTATCTTATCACGGTCTTCATTAAATCGTGTAAATGAAAAAGAGTAATTATTTGATTTATTGAGTGTGTAAATTTTGGACTTCACAAGCAATTTGAGGATTTGACACATATCCATTTTCTGAATTAATGAATGAAAAATCATGAGAAAGGTTTTTAATTAAGTACCCGTTGATCATGTGTATGGTACTTTGATTTGAACTTATTCTTTATAAGGTTATTTGGATTGTTTTCTGATTATGCACTATAATTAACAGGCATATTATTGGGATGGGGTGAATTTAATATATTCAAACATCCAATCTCCATGCCTTGTCTTTTTAATGGAAACGTGTCAATTATACAATTTATTTTTACGTCAAGGCAGCACAAGAGATTTTTGTTTAATTGGTCTTCTTAATGAATACAATTTATTTTAACAATTTTTTTTGACGTTTTCGCCTATTAAAATTTCCCTTGTTTTTGCTTATATATGTTACAAAAAGTTTTGGGGTTTCTTCGATTGAGGGAAAACGACAGGGATTTGAGAGAATACAAGGTTAGAGAATAAAGCTTATATAGTTGATAAATATTTAATCTAGAGATCAATATATAAAAAGTATTATTAACAAGGAACATGAACTAATTTAATTAATCTGCTCAAAATATCTTTCAAAAATCCCCATTGCTGGCAAATTAAGGATCATGGATTCGTTAGCAGCTGGCTGAAATCTCTACAGAGATTAATTATTATCCGCATTATATATAATACCAAATATTATATTTCCTTGGTGGAATTATTATGCATATTATGGATAAATGAAAGTATAATAAGAGGTCTAAATTATTTCAATTTTGTTTCATCAGTTGGTTAATTTCAAAAACCTCTCGATCGAAACTTCTTTTCACAATCTTTCTTCCTTTAAGTTAATTTATTGGGTATTGATCAAGAACATTTTTTGAAAAATCAAATATCATTTCAATTAGATTAATATATATAAATAAATAAATCTCAATTATCGAATTTAGAAAATGCATGGCCTAAGTAATTACAAGTCACTAGAAAAAGGCTTGCACCATCCTAAAAGCTGTAGGCTGTAGCTGTATGTTTATGCTCCTACGCAACTAATTTCCTATATACACAATTTGAAAAGAAAACTAGAAAAACAGTTGAAACACATGAAAGAAATGAACCAATTACCAATTCCATGACTATACGCAAAAGAAAAGATATGAGCTCGGGCCGATCTATAAAGTATTTGGATTTTGGGCTTTGCTCTTCATTTTTATTATCAACACCGACAAAGGAAACTCCCAAAGGGTGGGCTATATATAATTTTTTTGATGCTTCTATATATACCTTTGGTTTTGGATTGGTAAAAAACTAAAAAGTAGAAAACCATTTGCTTTTCATTCTTAATGTTTTGGAGAAAATCACATATTCTTTTCAATGGGGTTATAAGTAAGTTTTTTTTTTTTTTTTTTATATTACCATGGGTTTGTCTTGTTCAAAATTAGCTGCATTAGATTGTGCTAGCTAATTCCACATCATTTTCAAGGGATTATGTGAGTTAGATTGAAGTTAGGCTATGGCAAGTATTGATCAATCACATCGAATATTATTATCTTTGGACATCGATGTAGGACGTTATTTTATCATGGTTAGGACTTAAGAGAATGTTATCGTAACAATTTGGCATTTCGTTATTGATTTTATAGTAGTACTAGGCAAGAAACCGCGCGCTACGCTGCGCCAATATGTTCTTACAGTCGATATGCTTTGAATCATGTATTTTGACAAATTTGGACTCAACGGCAATAAATTTTAGTATATTTTATCTAAAGGAATTCACTATTTTATAGAATATCGAAAAGCAATTATAAATAACCAAAAAAAATGAAATTGAGAAAACGAAAAAACCAAGTCAAATAGTGTGAAATTAGTGTTTTTTTTTTTTTAGGAAACAAATTTAACTTTTAAGTTCTTCGTAAAAGTAACCTTCTAATTGATACTTTGATTTGAAACACCTAAATCAGAGACATTTGGAGCAAAAACTCTATAATATTAAGTAGACCGTCTATTCAAACTACTAATATTTCAGAAGCATTTTTTATACTCAAAACATCAAATTTAGCTTTTGAATCCTTCGTAAAATTTGTAGATTATGGAACAACTTGTTTAAGTGAACTTAATAGTACATAGGGAGAATAAATTATATAAATATTAAATATACAATCCACCGAAATATAAATTTTTCAGAAGCATTTTTGGAATTTGAAAATCAAATTTAGCTTTCAAGTCCTAAATGAAAGTTGAAGATCACGAAACAGCCTTTTAACAGACACTTAAATCACCTCAATCGGACATCTGGAGCAAAAATTATATATTATTTAGTAGACCGTTCATTCTTGCTAACCGAAAAAATTAATTTCTTGAAAGCATTTTTTATACTTGAAACATTAAATTTAGCTTTCGCGTCAAAGTTGTAGATCATAAAATAACCTTTTATGAGACACTTGAATCAGCTCAATAAGACATCTGGAGCAAAAGTGATGTTATATTAAATGGATCGTCCATTCCCGTTAACCGAAACAACTAATTATTTGGAAGCTTTTTTGATACTTGAACATTAAATTTAGTTTTCAAGTCTTTCATGAAAGTTGTAGAACATGAAACAACCTTTTAATAGATACTTGAATCACCTTAATCGGATATTCAAAACAAAAATTATATAATGTTAAATAGACCACTAAGTCAAACCATTTATAAATGTATTATTATATTATAATTTAAAATAATAAAAAGTCAAAAATGCCCTTACAACTTTATGAAAATAACAAAACAACCAAAATTGAAATGACAAAAAAACCAAACTCAGTATTAAGGAAATTAATGATGTAACATCTTTAGACCATTTTTTTTTGTAATTTCACTTCTACTTATTATGGTTCTTTATTTATTTATAATTTATTACTTCTAAAGAGTAATGTCGTCAACAATATGCATATATACCCAATATATATATATATATATATATATATATAGACCATGCATTTTACAAATTTATCTCTGTATTTTATATCAAAAAAAAGTCTTGACACCAACACGGGCAACACCTAGTGGATTGAGTGTAAGGAGTAATGTCCTTATTCAAATTCTAGTCTTGTAAATGGAAAAAATAATTGCCCGAAGGCGAAAAGTTTCTCTTATTTGGAATTAAAGGCGGCAATTCAGTATTAGTTGGGTCAATATATATCCATGACTACCAGATATGGGAAAATTCGAAAAAGAAAAAAGAAAAAAAAAGAGAGACAGAAAGTCTTACGGAACCTTTCTGTAAATTCCAACTCTTGAGATGTACATTCATATACATTTACACATTAATTCATCCATAACAAATACTACCATAAACCACAAGTACATTTTAATTCTGGTGAAAAGAAGAGGATATATAATTGGAAAAGCCTCATGATCTTGAGCCAGCTCCCAAGTTTAAGCACAAGAAAATTCCAATGGCTTCAGGGCCTCCACCTGTGCCAATTATGCATTCCCTTCCGTGCCATGGCCCATTGATCCAACAGTTGAACCATTAATCCGGTCACCTGAGACCTTCATTAGGTCAATTTTCGGTCCAATTATGATATAGAAAAAAGGTCTCTTTTGTTTGTACCTAAATTATCTGCCCAAAAAATGGTAGTATTGCCTCGCTAGTCACCGCTCCTGCCTGACGTGTTTTGCCTTTTTTTTTTCATTCTTTTTATTAAGTTTAGTCGTAATTTCACTAAGTTTAATCCCAAATTAAAATTTTATTAGAACTTTCCGGCCACGCTTCGCGTGCGACTGTTTTTATTTATAAATTCTTTTAAGAAAATTCAGTTAAGAAATGAAATTTTGTTGTGAAATGATAACAAAACAAAGTAAGGGAGTAGAGAATTGAAGTACGGAAAAGACAAGAGAATAGAGAGACAATAGAATATGAAGAAGAAGAAAATATGAAGAATGTGAGAAATTGTTTTTATTCATCTTATTCCATAACAAAGTAAGTGTCCTATTTTTTTTTTTGGTATCCCATCCGGTATCCAGGGCTTGGCCCTGACTAATCCGGATCCGACCCGCGTCGCGCACCTGGTTATTATGGGTGAGTCTCCCAACAGGGGCTGCTGCGTACACAAGATCTCGAACCTAAGACCTAAGTGGCCTATTTATAGGCACATAGATACATCACTATAAATATAAGGGGATGAACTTAGTACATGATATATGTGTATGAATGAACCAAGTCATCATTAGATTCATGGACATCCACAACATACATGTATATATTCATAGCAAATTTATAATTAATTTATAATTATTTGATAATTTATTTTATATAGGAAAGGGGATGAATGTCTTTTAATTTTTCCAAATTAAATGAATACAAATCTAATAAACAAAACATTAGAAAATTAACTATTGACACTTGTCAAAGAAACCAAATGCCATGTGGCGCTCAACGAGAACCTTGCTCATAAAATTAATAGTAGGTTTAATTATTATATTGAGAGTAAATTCCATAACTGATAACTTATTGTTATAGGGTTTTAGAAATAAAATATATAACAATTAATCATATATATATTCTATAAGAGAATCATAGGACACATGAGAGAGAATGTTGATGTGGACGCCTATGTGGATAGGCTATCTACATGATATGTAGGGCTCCATGCCATGTAAGCAATAAAGAGAAAATTTATTTGAGATTTTGTTATTATAAAATCTATTTTAAATTTAATTTGAATTTCAAAAACTGATCTAAAAAGAATTTTAATGTAAAAAAAATCTAAATAGAATTTAATTTATAAATTTATAAAATCTATTTTAAATTTAATTTAAATTTCAAAGGAAACGATATGCTATCTCACATAATGTAGCATTAAATCTAAAATTTTCATGGAAAGTTGTGCTCTTTCATTTACCTTTTTTTTTCCGACTTTCATTTACTTTTTTTATTTGCTCTATTGTGCCTGAATCTGAACTTCTTGGATCCTTTCTAACAAATCCCATTTTGCCTTAAAAAAATTACAATTAACTTAAAAAAAATGCATTTCCATCCCTAAACTTTACATCTTCATTTAAAATACTCTAAATTATATAGTTCATTTTATGAGATCATTTTTGGTCTAGATCAAGAATATAGTACAATTTTACTACGATTAGAATTTGATTAAATTGCTTTTTTATCATTTATATTCACAAATTTTGTTAATACATCATTTGCTAATTACTAATTTGTTTTCTTTGTATTTTTGTTACACTTAACTATATTTTTTTAAATAGATCTACATAATTAAGTCGATTCCCGTTAAATATATAACTTTATGATCCTAATATATGTACATATATACACTTAAAATTGGTAATGCTATATATAATTTTAATTCATACTCTTTCATTTATATATATATATATATATATATAAGTACGAATAAGGGGAAACTTTATGTTTTCCGATTGTACCCTTATTTTTAAAACAAATTTCCAATTGCACACTTTTTATTAAAACATATTTCTTAATTGCCATTACTAAATAATATTTTTAATTATTCCATTATTTTTTAATCATAAATTATTCCATTATATGAATTTAATATTTTACTCTTAATTTCAATTTTTAAATGTCAATAAAAAGATTAAACTAACACTAACACTAATACTAACACTAACACGTACAATACTATTGTTAGTGAAGTTCCATCTCTTCGTTATATAATGTTTTGCGGCATTCACTTTGTTCAATTGGAAATTGTTGAGTAAGAAGAGTATGTGATATTATGATTTTGATTTTCTTGTCTCTATGTGGTTATCAAAATTTCATAAGATGGTTATTATAATTCCATGAGGAGGTTATCAAAATTCCATAGTGTGGTTACCAAAATTTCATAGTGTCGTTACCAAAATTTCATAGAGTGGTTACCAAAATTTCATAGGATCATGTTATTAAAATTTCTTAGGTTGGTTATTGAAATTTCATAGGGTGGTTAATTATCACAATTTTATAGAAAGGTTATCAAAAAGATTTCAAAATGTCATAGCAAGGTTATACAAAAGTTTCATAGTGTGGTTAACAAAATTTCATTAGAAGGTTACTAATATTTCATCGGGAGGTTATCAAAGTTTGATAGTGTAGTTATCAAAATTTCTTATGAAGGTTATAAAAGTCTCAATTTCATAAGAAGTACCAAAATTTGATAGAAGGTTATCAAATCTCATAGAGTGATTATCGAAATTTCATAAACATAGGATTATCAAAATTTATATGAAGATTATCAAAATTTCAAAGCGAGGTTATCAAAATTACATTATGTGATTATCAAAATTTCATAGAGGGGTCAGCAAAATTTTATAAAGATGTTATCAAAATTTCATAAAGAGGTTATCAAATTTTCAAAATGTGATTACAAAAATTTCATAGTGGTATTTCTGGGGAGGTTATCAAAATTTCATAGTATGGTTACCAAATTAGGAAGGTTATTAAACTTTTATGATGGAGTAATCAAAATCTCAGGGAGGATACCAAAATTCAGGGAGGATATCGAAATTCAGTGAGGATATCAAAATTTCATATGAAGGTTATCAAATTTTCATAGTTTAGTTTTCAAATTTTCATAAGAGGGTTATCAAAATTTCATAGTATGTAGATCAAAATTTCATCGGAAGATTAACAAAATTTCATAATGAGGTAATCAAAAAATCATAGGGAGCTTATCAAAATTTGTAGTTATCAAGATTTCATAAGAAAGTTATCAAAATTTTATAGGGAGGTTTATTAAAATTTTATAGGAAGATTTATCAAAATTTCATAACGAGGTTATCACAATTTCATATTGTGATTATCAAAATTTTAAAGTGTGATTACTCGCAATTCATATGGAGGTTTTTAAATTTTTATAAAGTAGTTATCAATATATCATATGGAGGTTATCAACATCTCATAGTGTTGGTTATCAAAATTTCATTGGAAAGTTATCAAAATTTCATATTGAGGTCTTCAAAATTCCTTAGGGAGGTTAACAAAATTTCATAAGAAAGTTAAAAAAAATTATAAAAAGATTCTTGAAATTCCATAGTATCATTATTAAAATTTCATAGGAAGGTTATCAAAATTTCAAAATGGGATCATAAAAAATAGTGTAATCAGGGGCGTATCTTGACACATGAGATTGGGGGGGCCAGATTGAATAAAACATAATTTGGGGGAGGGGGGCAATTTAAAATTTTTCCATAAATTCTATGTAAATATATATGTATTCTTTTGGCAGGAATGTAAATGTATATGTACACTAAGGAAAATTTTAAAATTTGGGGGGGGGGGGCAGGGGGGGCATGGCCCCCCAACTATTGTCTACGGTCTGCCCCTGAGTGCAATTATCATAATTTAATAAAGTGGTTACCATAATTTCATCTGAATATTTTATTTAAACACGTTGCATCACGTGCAACGCACGTGATAGCTAAAACTAGTATATATATATATATGCATTTAATTCAAATTCTTCAAATATTATTATATATATAATAATCATCCCGTGCAATCGCACGGCGTACAAACTAGTTGTTATATAAAATATAGGGTTTTAGTCCTAATATTCTCGCCGTGATTACGTCAAGAGAGAGTATTGTGTGGAACAAAAGGGAGAGACGTGTAACAAAGTTCTATATGCCCACCTTGGTAATATTTTTCCAATTCTTGAGATATACAGTCATGTACATTTACACAACAATTAATTCATCCATATCTTTTCACCAAAAAACGAGTATTTATTTTTATCTAGGGAAAACTAAGGGGCAGGATAAAGAGGCTTCAAGGGGTGTTATATATATTTGAACACCTTTTTCCTTAAGCCTAACCCAATTAATCTCCAGACGAAAGGGCCTGCCTTCTTGACAATGGCTGATTCGAGTCACCAACTACCTCTTACTGACTTGAAAATAACCCCAACAGCCTGGGTGGCAAAAGCTGACGTTCCAGGGTTCAAAAGGGACGAGATTACGGTGGAAATCGAGGATGTAAAACTTGGCAAAGTGCTTCGTGTAAGAGGGCAGAAGAATAATTCTGGATGGGAGCCTGAGACGTTGACAGTTAGAGAGAGGACCCTAGCGAATTTTTCCAGATCATACTATCTGAGTGGGACGACCTTCGACGTAAATGGCGAATTCTGATTTCGGATTAATTCAATGTTAAGGTGGGTTGTTTCTTTTTATATTGTTGGATTGGATCGGTTCTCTTTAAATTCCTAATCAGATAAGATTAAATAATGAGAATGATTTCTATTTCAAAGTTCATGTTTTCTCTGGATTATAGAAAAAGTTAACTTAGGTTCTGTTTAGCTGAGCTATGAGATTGGTGTGGTGGAGGTTAAAATGGAGAGATTAGGTACTGTACATGTGAGATTAGAATTGTAGCTTTGAGAACTTCACCAATGATTAAAAATGTATGTTTGATGTGGCGGTGAGATGAGAGTGTAAAATGACGATTAATTATGTTAACATAAAAATGTATTATATATGATTTTCAATTACTTATTAATTTTTTAGAGATATAATACTATAGTATTGCCTTTCAAAAAAAAAATACTATACTATTAAATTATGAATTATATATATGTATCTTATTGTTTTTAATTAATTAAATTAGTTTTTTATATTTAAATAAAACATTCAAATTCAAAAGAATTTATATCAATAAAAGTTAATATATAACATATTACTAAAAAAATAATTTAATGAAGTAAATAAATAAATAAATAAATAAATAAATAAATAAAGGTCAAAAATGAAAAAAAGAAAATAAAAGAAACCAAAAGTTTCAAAGGTAGCATTTTGCTACGATTGAAACTTTGGCTTTTGAGGGAGCCATGTCAGCTAATCTCACCACTGGCCTATTGCACCAAATATGGATTACGTGGCTTTTGGCACGTTTAGGCCTTCTAAACGTGCTAAAAGCTGCACCAAACACAGCATTAATTGCTAATCCATTTGGTCTGAATGAGTTCTTGACAGAGGTCAAGAAAGGGAAGAAAGCCATGGGAAATATCGGCAGTAGAGGGACAATGAAGGCAAAAGCAGGCTCTGCTATATCATTCATCTCCATGGTTATTGTAAAGAGTGATGACACTCAAAATCAACAAATATTTGCATGAGCAATAATTAATTTGTTTCTCAAATTGTCTATAATCCAGGTGCTGCAAGATTTTTCCTACATCATTTACATAGACTTACAATTAAGTTGGAATTAGAATAAGAGATTTGGGGCTTTGATTGAATTTAATTTAGCTAATTACTCAATTTAGAGAAAAATATTTCAATTTATGCTTAATTTAGGTAGAACCTTTTAATTTGCTTGATTGGGGTAAAATGTTGCAAAATCATTTTAATCTATTACATAGGGGCACAACCTTTTGCCCCATGAAAAGTTTGTGCACGAGTTACTCCAAATTAAAACAGTTTTGTAATATTTTGCCCTCAAGTAACCAAATTAAAAAGGTTATACTTCATTGTAGATTCGCCTACCAAAACTGGATATACCACGCGAGTCAGATTCGGATTAAGATTAGTCAGAACTTTTTGCATGCTTAGGATACCAGATGGGGTAAAAAGAAAATTGAAACATTTTGCCACTATTTATTTACTATGCAAAGATAGGAGGATTGATTGAAGAGTTGAGGACCCATATGACTGCAACGCAAAACAGAACAGCCCTTAAAATTAGTTGTAGTATAGTACCGGGCATAGTTACCAAGTTCGGTCCTCCCACTCTGATCTCCGATCTAGTTCGATTATACCGGATCAGAGTTTGTTTCCGTATCTATTCGTTTGGGTATGCGATCTGATTCGGACTAAGTTGCGATCTAGAGATTTTGTATTCAAACGGCTTTTCTATGGCTGGATTTTGAGAAAAAAACCAATTTTCCAGCCGTCGGAAATTTCAGAGCGAGGGAAGGTGAAAAAACGCGAGCAGCAGTTGGAGAAGATGGTTTAATTTTGTTTGTTTCTAGTGATTTACAATTTTACCCTTAAAACATTACATGAGATATGGGCTTCAGTTTCCCTCTTACAAAACCTTGGGCCTTAATTTTTTAAGAAATAGAACCTTGGGCCTTAATTGTTTAAGAAAAAGTTGGGCCTATCTTTCATATATTGGTATAATTGTTTCTTATAATTTTACATGTGTTTTATATAATCGACTCGGATGTAATTCTAAACCGTATCCCGACTCCGAATTAGCGTATCGACTAAGCCTACCCTCTCCGTATTCGATACACCAAAATTAACGTTTTCCGTACCCGTATCCCGAATCTGGTAACTATGGTACCGGGCCATAATTCGTTGCCTAAATAGGTAAACAAAAACAATATTTCTAGCAAACTATATCTCTTTTTTTTTTTGGCAGCAAATTACCTCTTCACCAAGTAAGTCTTGAAACGAACACTTATTAAGGTCTAGTTTGGTATTGAGGTTGGGGTTTGAAAAAGCTTAGTTTGGAATAAATGCTTTTGAAAAGTGTTTTTTAAAATTGCAGCTTAAAAATGTTTGTAATGTTTGGTATTGCTATTAGAAAATGTGGTAGAAGGATAAAATGTCTAAAAGGGATATATTAGTTAAAAAGGAAAAAAAAAATAAGAGTATTGCTACATGACTCTCCAATTTGTACCTTCATTTTGTCCCTCTAGACGTATCATTAGAAAACTTACTATAATTTCTTAAACCCTATTCAATAATAACCTAAAATCAGGGATTTACCCTGCAAACTCTCCATATTTATAACTAGGGGCTAAACCTGGATTTAATTTCTTACCTTAATTATCAGGGGGGTTAAACCTGGATTTAATTTGTTTCCTTAATTATTAGGAGAGACAAATTGGATGGTCAAATAGAATTACCCAAAAAATAATTAGGTGATTTAAGTAATTTAATGTGTAAAAGCACTTTTGAAACACAAAAACACCTAAAAATTAGTTTTTCAGGTTTGCTTGCCTTTTGCGGTCAAAATGAGCTTTTGACACAAACCAAGATTTATTTTGGCATTGCGTTTGAGGTTAAAAACAATTTTTTATCTACAAACGCAATGCCAAACTAGGCCTAAGTCGAGTGGAATGAACTCAATATCCCTTAGTAAGGATTTCGAGTTCGAGTTTTATAAATAAAGAAAATAAATACCCGGAGAGTTTTCCATTTTGAAATCCGACATAATATAATTCCATATTAAACCTCGATATCGGGAGGTTTTTTATAGATATAGTTATCAGAACCGGACAGGATCACTGATCCAGTTCATACATTGGATCAAATGTGCAACTGACCCAGTTAAAACCAACTGGCTCAGTGCTTTTTTAATAGTTTTCTTATTGAACTGGACCATTTTGACCAATTTTTTGAAAAAAAGATGATATTGTTAAGATTTAAACCTTGATCTTGTAGGTGAAATACAATAAGTCAACATTTTAACCATTAGATAAATCATGAATTCAACTTATGCAACTTTATGAAAATGAATATTATTTAAAATATATAAAAAAAATATTTTAATTATAAACCATAAATTGATCAATTGATTCTGATCCCATTAATCTGGATCAATCTCTGGTCCGATTATGATTAGAAAAAAGAAAAAAGAAAGAAAGTCTTGATAGAGTCTTTTGTAACTAAATTATTAGCCCACCTTGGCTTTACATTTACACAAAAATTAATTCATCCATATCTTTTTCACCAAAAAATTTATCATATATATATATATATATATATATATATCTAATAACAATTATTTATTTTTAGTTAGGAAAAACAAAGGGGCAGAATAATATAAAGAAGGCTTCAAGAGTTATATATACATTTGGACTTGGTTCAAATATTAATATTCCTTTTCCTTAAGCTAACCCAATTAATCTCTAGACTCCAGAAAAGCCTGATTCTTGTAACAATGGCTGACGAATTCAGAAGTCTACTACCTCTTACTGACTTGAAAATAACCCCAACAGCGTGGGTGGCAAAAGCTGACGTTCCGGGTTCAAAAAGCACGAGGTTACGGTCGAAATTGAAGATTCAACAAATGGCAAAGTGCTTCATGTAAGAGGGCAGAAGAAGAATAATTCTGGATGGGAGCCTGACAATTTGAATCATATAGAGAGGCCCCTAGGGAATTTTTCCAGATCATACCGTCTGATTGGTACGACCTTCGATGTTGATGCCGCTACTGCTAAGATGGAAGATGGGGTTCTCACCATTACTGTCCCTATGGTGTGTACTGGTATCAGGCGTGTTCTGATTTCAGATTAATTCAATGTTAAAGTGGGGCTTTTTTTTTTTTTTTTCAATATTGTTCGATCGATGGGTTCTCTTTTGATTTGTACTAACGTCTTAAGTTAATGGACATTGCTAGTATTGCTGGTATTTTTGTTTTGGATTTGAATGTTCATATTTCTATATAAACACACTTGAGCTAAATTTTTTTTTTTTACTTGAATATTTTAGGGATCAAACTCTAGTCACTGAAATTTTAGACGGGTGGAATATATCGCATGGTAACAAGAGAAGAGTGATCTTAGTGGTTTAAATAAAGCAATAGCTAACCCATTTCAAGTTGAAGCTTGTGTCAAGTAAATTGGTCATTTGTTGCTTGTCATTAGGATTACCAGCTTCTTTAAACATATATGTTCATCCATGGAGGAGTTACAAACATTACTATTATATTAACGATTGTAACTGTTTCTAATCTATTTATATAACTCCTCATTGCCATGTTTTAATCTAGTTAGGACTAAATATGATTATAGGTTTTTTTATTTTAAACATATGTTTATCAATGGACAAGTTCATTATAGCAAGAATTATTCTCACAATTCTAATTGGGAAGTTTTGACTTTATTGTAAAAGTGAATCAATTCATGCCTCAAAACGATCCCCTTTCTCATTTCTTTTAATGAGTGATTCTGATGATTGCTACCAGCTTGAATATGAACACAGATTGTTTATCGATTTCATTTCTATATTTTGTTCATTTTATGGACTTTTCCTCTTTATTTATTTTTGTTGGAAGTTAGTTGTTTAATTGCATAAACAAATTGAATAGAATTTATCTTTGGAAGCTTGTTAAAACATTTTATGGACCAATCAAATTTTATCTTTGTTTCTAAGAGTCCAAATCAAAATTGAAGACATCTTGGAAAAAGAGAGTGGACAAATGCAATTTGACTATGAATGCTAGTTGCAAAATCAACCACAAATTTTGTCTTTTGGTTTAACTTATCCAATTTGTATTTTATTTTACCTTGTAACTTAATTTAATTGCTTCCCAAGCCAAGTTTGTTTTTACTTCTTAGGCCTATCTTTAGTTAAAGAAAAAAAAATACTTTTCTTAGGCCTATCTTTAGTTATAGTAAAAAAAAAAAAATACTTGAGGGCTAGTGGTGAATGTATGATACAATCTTTTGAATCATCCTTTCAATCATCATTTGTATTGCGCACCTTTTAAATGATCTTTAGAATAATCTTTTTTAACAATTCTTTCAATCTCAATTCTCTTATGTTTTTACTTTTAATTTCAATCCTTTCAAATCCTTTTAACCTTACTCAGTCTCTTGAGTCTTGTGAATTAAGTTCTACTCCAACTTAATTGAAATTTTAACCTCTTAAAACTAACAATTACGTATTAGCTTTGAAATTAATAAATCAGTACTCTCTTTTTTTCAATGATGACCATGCATGCTAACCATATCTTCAATTATAAAGCATTAATTGTATGGAATATGATTTATTTCAATTAATTGTAAAGCATTCTGTAATTTCATAAGAATCTGATTCTTATATTCACTGTCATCTGCAATTTTTTGACAGGAAAATATATTTGAGTGCCAATGACCCTGCATTTCTTAATTAGCTACTAAACTCAAAATGGATGAGGTCAGGGTTACTGCAGCTTGTGTTGAAATGAAAACTTTGAAAAGGCTAAAAGCCGCTTGGATAATTTCTTACAAAAAAGTATAGAAAAAAGGGTTCTTGCAAGTTGTAACTGACAGCTGCCATGAAAGTAATGGGGCGGCAGTGTTTGGAATAATAATTTTCAAAACAATTTGTCTTCAAATCAGTGTGCCTTGAAAGTTGAATCGAAACAACCATTTTCTCTTCAAGTCAAAAGAAAAAAGACATGAGTACATATTTGGGTTTTAATATAACTTTCTAGCACATCAACAATGACTTTGGCCTTTGGGTTTGGGGTCCTCAATAATTGTGGAACACACTTAACATTAATAATGCACCTACGTACCCAATTTGCGCTAGAGTCCAAGTGATCAGTGCCAGGAAATTTCCTATCCTTGATTTTGTCCTGTCGAAAGTTAAACAGCCACCACAAAAAATGCAAAATTCTAATAAATTTCTTTCAGAAAACAAGTTTGAACAAATGCAAGTAAAGCTAATCTACTTGTAGAAAAATTTCCAATCTGTTATTTTGCTTTCTATTAATTTTGAACCCAGAAGTATAGCAATGGCGACGGAGGCTATTGTATCTTTACTTGGTGAAAGATTGTTGGATTTAGCGGTTCGTGAAGCAGTTTTCTTGCGAGGAGTTAATGAGGAAGTGCGTGGTTTGGTGGATGAACTGGAACGGATGAAAAGTGCGTTGAAAGTTGCAGAGGGTAGGCAAGAGCAGCAAGACGATCTTAGCCGCAAACTGATGAATCAGATAAGAGAGTGTGCTGAGGATGCTGAAGATGTTATTGAGACCCACATCCTTAAAGTTGTCCAAACAAACAAATTCACTGGATTCATGACCAAACCCTTTCATCTGCACACCATAGGGGAACAGGTCAGAGCAATCCAGGCAAGGCTTGAGCGCATTTCCAAGACTCTCCCCGCATATAGAGACGTATGTGGAAAAGGGGAGACTTCCAGTTCCAATTCCAATTCCAGGCAGCGGCCAATTAGAAGAACAAATTCACTTGCCACGGAGGAGTTTGTTGTTAGCTCGGAGGGTATCACAAGCCAAGTTTTGGGTCAGCTGATGAAAGAAGAAGAAGATGGCCGCCTTCGTGTCGTTTCCATAGTGGGCATGGGAGGCATAGGTAAGACCACTCTTGCCAATAAACTGTACAGTCATGTTGATGTGACTAGTCATTTTGATTCTTGTGCTTGGGCTTTCATATCTCAAGAATGTAAGGCAAGAGAAGTTTTTCAAGAGATCCTGTTAAAAGTTTTATCTCCTGGAAAATACAGAGAGCTAATGGATACAATGAAAGAGGATGAATCGATGAGAAAGCTAATGAATAAACTGAAAGAGGATGAATTGATGAGAAAGCTAACGGATAAACTGAAAGAAGATGAACTGATGAGAACACTTAGAGATGTCTTAAGTGAAAAACGGTACTTGATTGTGCTTGATGATATCTGGAGGAGAGATCAGTGGAACATTCTTAAAGATGCTTTTCCAGCAGGGAAGAAGGGAAGCAAGATTTTATTCACAACACGTAAAAAGGATGTGGCTTTACGTGCTGATCCATTGAGCTCCCCAGTCGAGCTCCCATTTCTTACAGAGGATCAAAGTTGGGAGCTTTTCAAAAGGAAAGCATTTCCAGGAGATGGGGCAGAGTCATCTCATGCTTGCACAGATGAATTTGAGAAACTGGGAAAGGAGATGGTGAAAAGATGTGGAGGTCTACCTCTAGCAATTGTTGTGTTGGGAGGCTTGCTAGCAACAGAAAAATCATTGGCTCAATGGGAGAGGGTTCAAAGAAGGTTCAATGCACACTTAAATGAGGATGATGCAGTGCCAGTGGATAAAATTTTGGAATTAAGCTACCATGATTTGCCACTTCATTTGAAACCATGCTTCTTGTACCTTGCCCATTATCCTGAAGATTGGGAGATCTCAAAAAAGGAACTAATTCGACTATGGATTGCCGAAGGTTTCATTTCACTACCACTGGGAAGTGGGGAATTGCTGATGGAGGATGAAGCTGAACAATGCCTCGAAGAATTGATCAACAGATGTTTGGTTCAAGTTGGCAAGAAGGATCATACAGGAACAGGTGTGAAAACATGTCGAATGCATGATCTCTTGAGGGACTTGTGTGTGGAGAAAGCTAAAGAAGAGAACTTTTTGGGAATTATTCAACCACCATCCAGTGTCAACAATGGTCCTCGTTTTCGTGTGAACTTGGCAGAGTCAAAGGAACGACGAATTGCTATTCATCCAAGCAAAAGACAAGTTGTTTTGGAAGGTAAACATCCAAAATTACGTTCTCTTTTACTTTTCCAAGATGATTACTATTAAAATTTGATAGAAGTAAGGATTTCAAAATGCAATAACTTCAGACTCTTAAGGGTTTTGAATCTTGTGATGAGGGATGTCGAGAAGTGGCGTGTGTCAAGTGAAATTGGTAATCTACATCATTTGAGGTATTTGCGGTTAAGATGTTTCGGTGATGTTATCATGCCAGGATCTATCTGCAAATTGAAGAATTTAAGCACTTTGCACATCCAATGTTACAAATTAACAGTAACTCCTAAAGTTCTATTTAAGCTGGAACGTTTAAGGCATTTTGTCTCATATTATAAAGGGGTAAATATCTGGTTGCCGCCAAGGGATACATTGAAAAATATTGAAACACTCAAGTACATTAGGGTGGGCGAGAATTTTATGAGAAATATTGATGCAATGTTGAGATTGACTAATGTACAGAGTTTAGGATTAATTTTTCAGAGTTCAGCATATGTCGAACCTATCGTAAAATCATTGGGAGAATTACAGCGCCTGCGGTCATTGCACATGGATTTCTCAAATGATGATGTCGCAATTCCGAATTTGGAAGCACTCTCTGATTGTCATCGCCTCACCAAACTATCCTTACAAGGGAAGATACAAGAAGAAGACGGTCCGCATTCAAGCCATCCTGTTTTGAAATTTCTTCCACAGAACATTACCAAGTTAACTTTGTTGTTCTCTTTTATGTGGGTGGATCCAATGGCTGAATTGGGAAAACTTCAACACTTGAGGATTCTCCGGTTACAGATTAATTCATATAGCGGGACTAAACTTGTTTGCTCTGCCAATGGGTTTCCACAGCTTGATCATCTTCAGATGTTGGGTTTAGAAAATCTAGAAGAGTGGGTGATAGAAGGAGCGGCAATGCCATGTCTAAGGAGTTTTATATTGTACAATTGTAGGAAATTGAGGATGCTTCCAGAAGGGTTGAGGGATATTACTACTCTCAAGGAAATGACTTTACGAGGAGTTACAGAGTCATTAGCAAAGAGGATTCAAGTGATAGATGGAAGAGAAGGAGAGGATTTCTATAAAGTTCGCCACATACCCTCCATACAAATCTTTAAAATTCAACACTAATCAAAGCCCATTTAAAAGAAATAGAGTGTTGTAGAAAAAGTGGTCAATAGTTTAACTTAGCTTAGATTTCTCTTTAAAAGTTATGAACTCATCACTGAAATAAATGAATGCCTTACAAAAATTTTATACCTATATATATATATATATTATCTGGGAAAAGTAGACCTATAGGCTATAGGCTGCTAGTAAAGCATTCAAAAAATATTGCATGCCTAAATCAATTTGAAACTGCTACAAATCTAATCACTATCACCCAATATCAAATTGGGTTTTATTTTTTTCTGCTTAACAAAATTTGCCTGCAGGATCAATCTAATTAAGAATCTGGTTCTTATTATGTATGCTATTATCTTCATCTGCATTTTTGACAGGAAAATATATATGATCAGTGCCAAAGCAATAATGCCAACCCTGCATTTCTTTAATTTAGCTTAGTAAACTTAAAATGGAGAAAGAAGCAAGGAGAAAGGCTACTAAAGATGCAGGAAGAGATGAAGAGAAATGGGTTCCTAGCTGGAAAAAAGCTTTCTTTTTCATCATTTAGAAATATATATTGATTAAGCTAATTAGTAATTACAACAGTTTCCCCAGCATTAACATATATCAATACCTGAGTTCATGTATCAATTAACATGGCTTTAATTAAGGTGCTTTGAGTTTGGCTAAGACACATATATTAAACATGTTTTGAAATGACTTTTTTGTTTTTCTTTTTCATGTGTAGGGACACTAATGTGCATAGATGAGGTAAGGGAAGCCTCATGTTTGGCTTTATCTTGACCATCACTATTTAGTATTGTTGTTAACACAGTCATCTCACATGTGACATTAACTTCATTAAAAACTAAAATAAAGCGATTTGGGCTTAAACAATTTTCTTCTTGGCAATTTGGCGAGGGCTTGTTTGTGTGTTAGCGTCAGTTACCAAGGGATCAACAATTTTGCCTCCATCAAGGGTGCCAAGCCAACCTCGTTGATATTACACTTTTTGCTTGAAATGAAATAAAGAAAAAGCTAAAAGACATTAGTCTTAATCCCCTGCTTTAATCTTTGCCTATATCACTCTAACCCAATGCTTAAAGACTTGAAGTCATTGACTGCAATAATTTCATGATCTGTGATTGATTAGCTGAGGCTAATATATAATTATGTTCAATGAGAGTTCTGATGGTAAAAAGCTCTTACTTGGGATGATTATCACATTCATTTACCAACTCGATGTGTCAACATATTGTACCAGCAACAAACCTTACCATTGTGCTTCATCAATACCTGATCAAAACATGTGCAATATTGGATCAGCCCTAGGGCTCTTAACTGATGCTAACTTTGGCCCTGCTGCTTTCATTCCTCAATTATATATCTGATGGTAATTGCAATTGTAAATCAGAAATAAGTTGTGTATGACCAAGCAGTTTTTTTAATGTGAGTTTATCCCAATTTTAAAACCCTGCTGCAATGTAGGCAATACTTGTCAATAACTAAGAAAAATACATGAAGTGCTTTTCTTTCTTGCACTGTACTTTATCTCCCTAGGCACTGGAGGCCTCAAGCCTTGCCTTAAGAGGAGCTTTGGAGCAGACGATAATCACTTGGAAAGAAGGAAGAAAAGTGAAATTCTGCAGTTTGTTTTGGACTTTTGCTTGCTGGGGATTTGCAGATTAGCATTTTACAATAGGAAGAGTCATTATCAGTATAGGTTACAAGAAGTCTTTCAACCCCATTGCTGCAAGTTTTTATTGCAGCTACAAGGAAGAGAAAATCACCTTATTCTTCCAATCCTCTTTCTTGCCCATATTAAGAATCAAGGTTTAAAATTGTGCCAAAGGAAGGCTTAAAGAGAACGAGGAGACTATTCGAACTCCAAATTTTATAAATAAACAGAAATCCAAAGCCTTATCAACTCAACAATCCTCAATTGGCAGGCTTCAAATCAATGTCAAAATCATATAAGTAGGCTTATGTAACAGATCATTATTAAGATTCTAGTATTAATTAACACTATTCATTCTACAGTAACCAATGTTCAATAATCAATATACTATTGGAAGTGACGTGGGTAAAGAGTCACAGAAGAGTCCACATGTTTTGAGACTGAGAGAGTGTGTGAGTGTGACCTACTTATGTCTTTCATATTTCATGTCCAGGGCTTTGATTATATCTCTCTCTGCCCTAAAACTGCTTGCCACAGTCTCAGAAAGATTTGTTATAATATCAGAATCTCTTTCATCCTTCATCAGCCATCAATTCATTTCTTCCTCTCCTTTTTTTCTTTTGTTTTCTCATATTCTTTCTTTGAAACTCCTCATCACCAAAATCTCCATTCATGGCAGGAAACTATCATGAACCCTTCCATATACCACAACAAAACAGAAGAAACAGGCTTAGAGTCACCCTTGGAAACAACAACAACCATGAAGAAGCTCAAGAACAATTACCCTCACAACAACTTTCATTGCTTTCTTCTTCTTCTTCTTCTCATCAACCAACTTTCATGCAGAATCCAAGAGATATTAACTACCAGATGTTTAATGGCCATGGCTTATCTTTATCTCTATCTTCTCAACACCAGGAAAACAGTATCAATCTCCCTATGAACTTGGATGCAGAAAAAGGAAATGGGAATTCAATCCTGGGAAGTTTTTTGAAGCAGAATGGTCAAATGACAAGTTGTGTTCCACTTGGTCCATTCACTGGCTATGCATCTGTGTTGAAGAGTTCGAAGTTCTTGAAGCCTGCACAGCAAATTTTAGATGATTTTTGTGGAATTAATAATAAAGTTTTTGACTTTCCATTGGATAGCTTAGCTGATCCAATTACATGCAGTGAGAGAATTCAGCATCGTTTGAAGAACTCAAAGCTCTTTCTGATGTTGGATGAGGTATGTATATATGCATGTGTTTCTTGAGACTTTTCTATATCAAATTTGTTGTTTACATTTCTCCTACATGCAAAAGGGTAACTTAATTCAACTAGTTTTGAAGCTTAAACTATTGCCATGGAACAGATTATAATGGAGCTTTAGCTTATTATTAAGTTTGTACTATTTTTATGCATTCAATCATGGAGTAGGCTGACTTGACTACGTGACTTGTTGGATCTAAGAAAAAAAAATGCAAGCGAAGATCAGCAAACGAGTGGATCAAATCAAATGCTTTCTTTCAACGTGTACTTTCTTTTTTGTTTTTTCTCATTTAATAATTGACTTAATATGAATACTGATGATTGTTGTTTATTTCATAGACTTTTCTCTCTGATTATCGTATTAGTTTTAAGATGAATATATATATGTATCAGTGGGTCTTTTTTTTTCCAGTGATGTCTATGTATGCTACCCCTATTCTTCAATTATTTTTTTCAGAAGATATGATAAAGCTTTGTGTGGATATTATTTTATTTATATTTATATTTATATTTGAATCGCTTATTTTGCCAGATGATTTTCAAGAGGGCTGTAGTTCTTCGCTTTTCAGTTTTCACTTATTTTCCCAGTTAATTGTGGATCATATCACAAGGATAGGAAAGCAAAAAAAAATATGGGCTAGATTTGGGCTTCAATCCAAAAACAAATATTAAAAATTCAACACTAATCAAGCCCATTCAAAAGAAATACAGTGTTTGTAGAAAAAGTGCTCAAAAGTTTACCAGCTTAGATTTCTCTTTAAAGTTATGAACTCATCACTGAAATAAATGCCTTAGAAAACTTTTATACCTATATCTTTATACTCTATAATCTTAAATTTCAAAAACATTAATATGAAATATCTAAAATTCCATTTTTAATTTAAAAAATTTACTATTCATTTAAAGGGTGAACATATATTTTTATTTTATTTAGATTAATTTTAATTAATTAATTTATAAACATGTGTTTGATTTAAAAAACAACTCTTAATTCTAGTTACAAATAATTAAACTCATAGTAAATGTAACTTTACCAAGAAACCGAAAAAAAACTCATAGTAAATGTAAGTTACATAATTGATAATTTTTAATCAATGTGAATATTCTCCAGCACAGTATTATATATATAGAACTATACCCAGGAAATTAGTTGAACATTGTAAACACAAAGCTAAATATCGAACTACAATGTTTCATTTATTTTAGATTAGATCAATGTCAAAAAATTTTCAAGATTATAAAAGGTATAAAAGATCCGATTTATTATAAAGAAAGAATATTTCTTTTTAGTCAATCCGTAAGGTTTTTTTTTTGGCACAAATACGTAAGAATTTAATTAATTAATATAAGTATTTTAGTTATTATATATTACTACATTTTAACCCTAATGATAGATCTAAAATTTTAAAATTAAAAGGATATTTTAGATTTGGAATTCATTAGAATGTTAATTTTTAATAATTTAATATTTTTGATGCATTGACTATTTGAGGTTAATATAAAAAACTCTCTTTAATTATCATTAAATTTTAAACACATTAAATTAAAATAAAGAAAAGCAAACCCAAAAATTAAATTGAAGAATTAACATAGAATTTAAGCTTTCTCTTCTTGATTTCCTCTTCACTCCCAAAATTCTATCACAAAAATTAAAGAATTATATAGATTCTTTTAAAGGGTTAAAATGTACTTTTATTTCATCAAAATCTGTTAAGTTTTAATGGTTTATAGGTAATTTAATATATCTAAAAGATTTTCTTAAACTTTTATTTAACTGTTTTTTGAGAAATAAGCTTTTTGATTAATGATATTGGGATTACAAACGCATAGAAAGACCTATATACCCGCTACATGATTAACTACATTACCGACACATTAATCTATGAGTCATCAAACCCTTTCCCCAACAAATACAATTGAAATATCATAATACATGCTCTTGAACCTAAAAACTAGAAACTACATCTACTTTTTACCAAAAAAAAAAAGAAACTATATCTACCTAAAACCAAATAAACAAATAAATTACAAATTAAACTCGCACCGTGAGAGTTGAATGCAAGACCTCATGGTCCAGGTATGCTGGAACTAAGAGTCCAGTATTCTACCATCAGGCCAAGTGTCCGATGACAACTTTTATTTAACTTTAACTTTTAAATTTTAATTGGTTTGGAATTTTTATTTAACTTTAAAGGAGAAATTGGTATTAATTACGTTGATGAGTATTTAATTAAAAAATTTATGTCGCTTACTTTTAATTTTTTATGGTCTTTGTCTTTATGCTTTTTTGCTTCAATTTAGTCACATTTTTTTACTTCTATTTAGTCAATTGAGAGAGTAA
The DNA here is from genome assembly GCA_001974805.1 of Corchorus capsularis. Classification (NCBI taxonomy): domain Eukaryota; kingdom Viridiplantae; phylum Streptophyta; class Magnoliopsida; order Malvales; family Malvaceae; genus Corchorus; species Corchorus capsularis. The sequence continues at coordinate 11,205 of AWWV01014040.1, read as the reverse complement.
GATCTTTTTTTTTTTTGCAATAGAGTAAAAGTCCGTTATTTAAAATTAAAATTTAGAACGAATGAATCAATTAGGTATACTTTGTCCAAAATTAGAAAAAAAAAAGAACGCCTTTGATCGCCTCCAATAAATGGTAAACGATCTCCGGACATTTCCAAGCCTCCGGGAGAAATCGAGCAAACTCAGACACGCATGAATAAGCCGACCGCCTTTTCCATCACGGGTGTCACTTTAATTGATCTCAAATGAACATAGTAATTTGCAACAATTTATGAAAAATAAACATGAATGTAAATGCTTTACTAACACTTTTCATTTTTCCTAAAAATAGTCACATTAAAAAGTTTAATAAGTTTTATAATGATTTACTTATTAATAAATTTCCTAGAGTTTAAAGTTTAATCAGTTGTATTATACAATTTAGCTGATTCCCATAAATTAAGCATGTTAAGCAATACTATTTTAGGGTCATGTTCATATATTTGTTTAAATTTTTCAAGAGTTCTATTTTCTTCTCCACAAAAGATTTCTTTGATTTGTTTATGCACTAATTAAATCAGAACATCATTATCTATTATTTTTCTTCTTTATTGTGAAAGATCATGAAAAAAAAAAGGAAAAACCAATAATATGGAACTTTAAAATATTGTTAATAAAGTTGTAACTCAAAATAAATAAATTATTAGAACCTTGAATGTATCATAGGTGATTTCTTTTATAGTTTTAGTACTCGTTTATAGTTTTAATTGTCTACATTTTTTATTTTCAGTTAAAACGAAGTTGGTATTTTCAATAATATAACACATTAATATAAGGGGATAGTACACGGATAAGACATTATTGTTGGGAAGTAAGTTTTTGGATGTATATATATCCAAAAAAGACAAAAATTTTTGTCTTTACCTTTGTATTTCTATTTCACATCAGTCAATCCTTTTTCCCCCTACTTTACCTTAATGCTTGAATTATTTGATTCAAAATGATTCAAAGATATTAAGGTTCCTCAGGTAATCAACCAGATATCTACAATACCAATTTTGCCTTTTGTTTCTCTATAAAGATTTTATCGATTGTGTTTCTCAATATAGGACACTCTTTGATTATAGTTTATCTTCTTTAGTAAGCATAAATAAGAAATTTGATAATCAAAGTGACTAGCTAAAACGGCAAGACTATTGAATTGGTTGATAGTACTATTTATTTTATATACTCATTATAGTTTTTCTTAACCTTAGATTAAAAGAAATCGGAAACCTTCACCAATACTAATAATGAAAGTTTACTAATGTTACTAAGTCTGTAAGATTATTGAATGTGTTGATAGCACCATTATTGTTTTGATAACCTTCAAATATTTATTATTTATGAATGGTCATTAAAATTACTAATTACTAAGGATGTAAAGTTACTGAATTTATAACTTTTTTATATATAAAATCACATTATTCAATCGGTAATCTTCATTATTGATAAAAATGTTACTAAAAATTACAAAGGATGAAAGGTTACTTATTTCTTTATAGCATTAATAACTTATCAAACATAAAAATTAAGTTAAGATTGAAGAATTGGTAAACTTCATTATTCATGAAGGTCACTTAAGTCGCTAAAAAATTAAGTTTGCTTAATTTGTTGATATCATTATCGCATTTTTAATAACCTTTAATTTGCTGACCTCAGATAACAAAAATTGTTAATTACCTTTATCATTGACGAAAGGAAACTAGAATATTGAATTTATTAATAAGAGTATAGCATTTTCATAATGTGTATAGCTTTTTTACTAATCTTATATACGTAAGAAGATTGGTAACCTTCATTATTACTAAAATGATCCAAAAAAAAATAGTAAGCTTTCTATCGCAACATTTAATTTAAAATCTAAAACTTTTTAATTTAAGAAAGTTTAATACCTTTAATATTGATCATATGAAACTAAATTTTAGAATATAAGAATATTAAAATTATTGATAGATTTAAGTTTTTTGTTTTCCAATGTACCTTTTTAGTAATCTTGGATAGAAAAATTGGCAACATTTATTATAGATGAAATGCTATTAAAATTAGTAAAATCGTAAGGTTAACTAATTTGTTAATAACTTCTATTATATATATATATATATATATAAGTTCTATAGTTTTTTTAGTAAATTAGTAACATTTATTATTGATTTGATAAAAAGTATTAGAAAGATGTAAAATCTCAATCTCTTTTTTGTTTTGTTTTACATTAATGGGGAAGGTGGGATGGTAGGGTTCAAACTCATATATACCATTGCATGACTTTTTCAACTTCACAATATCATTCCAAAAAGGAAAAGTTGTACTTATCTTCTTTTACTAATATTTAATATCTAAAATTTCAAATTCTTTACTTATACAATTTGTTGTAAAAAAATGAGTTAGCCATTCAAATTATTGTTTAGCTTACTTAATTGTTAGAGATGTAATTAGCTTATTAAATTTGTTTATAGTAAAGGAAAGTGGTACTATTCATTATTGATAAAAAGTTACTCAAATGTAAGATTACTTAATTTGTTGATATCGTCAAAGTATTCTTTTATAACCTTTATTATTGATAAAAGTTTACTAATAAAGTTATTGAATTTGTTGAGGATTAATAGAAAAAATGACCCTCGAATTCTATCACTAAAAGGACAAAATGACTCCTAAACTTTTGGGATAATTAAACTCTCTGATTCACAATTTTGAGACAATTTAGCCATTTATTAAATGGGCTTGGTCACATGAAATAAAAGAAATAAATGACTTCAAATTAAAAAATTAGCCATCGAACTTTGACATAGAAGAAAAAATAGCCCTCAAACATTGAGAAAATAGGACAAAATGAAGGGTCATTTTGTCCCTTTTTGTGATAGTTCGGGTTCATTTTGTCCCTTAAGCCAATTTGTTGATAACACTATAATTATTTTAATAATCTCTATAGTTTTTCAATAACCTTAACATTGAACATATACAAATAAAAATACATTATTAATATCTCGAGTTTTCTTGTTGATAAGCAAAAGAACAACCTTGTTTTCTTATTTTCATCAGACAAGTATGGTTTCAATGCATTTGAATGTGGTTTAACCAATTCTTCTTTTACACGCCTATGAAGTGTTGATTTTGATACCTGTAATGCTTTTGCCAATGATCGTATGTTGGTGCGCCGACGTAAAGGAACATTCGCTATGCTATCTAGACTGATTTCAATCCTCTTGCGCCCAACATTTCCAGAACGTTTGGAAGATAGTATATCCACTGGCAATCCATTATGTAGACAATATTTGGCTTGTTTCCAAATTCTACTTATTGTTCTTCGAGAGACAGCATACCTGGAAGCAAGACTGGTTAGAATGCCTTTGGAAAGCAGCCCATCCTTGCTTTCTCATAACAGAGCCTCGTAAATTTTCTGGCATTCTTCATTGGTTAGATTTCTGAAAGTTTTGTGTGGAATAGATTTTGTTTGAATTGAAGAATCCATATTTCATTCTCAAAGGAGACAAGGATTAATCTAAAAGGTGCTTTTGAAAAGTCAAAGATGGAACAAAAAAAGAAGAAAATCTTCAAGAGTTTGGTTTGTTAGATTGGCAAAAGTAGGTGATCTATTCCTTTTTCTCTAAACAGAGATGGATATTTCCATTCCTAACAAATCAAAGAAATAAAAAAAAAGGCTTGGAGTTAATAGCTGGGCACTAAAACATGGCGGAATTTAGTGTTTAAAATTGTTTAAAATACTACTCCTATTTGGAACCGCCAATAATGATGATTATTTTATTAATTATCAAATTGAAGGGTAAAAATGTCCTTTGCTGCTTGAATTTATTAAGAAATTAATAAAATATTGAGTTACCTTAAAATTGGTGCAATTTGAAGGGTGTCAATATTATTGGGACGGAGGGAGTATAATAATAATAATAAAAGCCATTTGGGCTTAAACAGTTCATTTTTTTCTTCTGAAATTTTCTTCTTGGTAATAGGGGTGTCAAACGGGTAGGGTATCCGTCAAAATGACGGTACCCGTACCCTAACCCTATAAAATTTCAGGGTACCCGAACCCTACATATACCCGGTATTTTTTACAAACCTCCTACCCGAACCCTACCCTATAAAATTTCCACTACCCATTAACTACCCGCTACCCGGTAATTACCTGATTAAATTCAAGTCAAAGTCAACAAATATAATAAATAATAAAACTTAAAATTCGGTACATTACAGAAGCAAAAAGAGCTCTTCAACAACACCAGAAAATTTCAGAAACAACTTTCATAAACATTACAGAACATTCAAAAAAATTAAATAGATTGAATTAAATATCTTTAGATGTTGAAATTTGATAGAAGTCCTGATATTACAAAAAAAATGCATTACAAAAAGGAATACCAAAGTATTAGCAAAACAGATTCTAATATTGTAATACACGTATAAACAATTGCAACAGCCAAATGACATGAAACATATATATATAAACATATATATACCCTAAACCATATAAACATATTATATATATATATATATATGACATGAAATAGCCAAATGAACCAAAATCAAGCAACGTTTGTGTCCATTTAAACCAAACAAAGACATGAATTTGAATTTATACAAAGAGTGAAATGCCAATTGAAAATTAAAATTGAATATATGCAAACCCCAGCCACTTCTTTTAAGCTATGAATAATTACATTTGAATATTATGTAATCAAGAAAAGAAAACAAATGGGAATTTTTCTTTTTTACAGAATCTAAGTGAGCGACGGTGCTTCACTAAACTGGTTGAAGATGACGAGATCCAAGAAGAACTCAAATGGGTTTCCAAGTTTTCAAAACCCTTTTCTTCGAACTAATATGCCTGAAGATGACGAGATCCAAGCGGCGACAGGGTGGGTTTTGTTAAGAATTGGGGAAAAATAAAGAGAAGGAGGAGGAGGAAGAGGTGAGAGGCAGAGAGGGTAAGCGGCGGGGTGGGTATTGGATTTTGTTAAGGATAAGGGTTTTGAGATGTGAGTTTTGTTTATGTTGTTGGTTATCTTTTTTTTTTTAATTTTAAGGCAAAAAGAAAGTGATCATATAAATTTTTTGATTAGATTTTATCAAGTAGTACACTTAGTTTAGACGGTTAATGGCAACTAACAAAGTTTTTTTCATTATTAAGGTAGCAGGTTCGAGCTTCACCATTGACATATATATGTAATATTTTCGTGTATATATATATATATATATATAATATTCTATATATTCATAATCGGGTTCGGATTCCGGGTACCAAAGGGGTGATACCCGAACCCGAGTCGGGTACTAAAAACTCTACCCGAACCCGTCCTGAACCCGATAATAGACTACCCGAACCCTATATTATCGGGTCGGATAGATCCGGGTACCCACTAATGAAGTACCCGTTGACATCCCTCCTTGGCAATTTGGCAAGGGCTTGTTTTTGTGTTAGCGTCAGTTACCAAGGGATCAGCAATTTTGCTTCCATCAAGGGTGCCAAGCCAACCTCGTTGATATTAGACTTTTTGATGTAAAACAATTAAGTTCTCTTCAATTCAACGCCTTGGAAACAAACATCAACTTCACTTCATTTCCTCCACTTGTGCATGAAATGAAACCAATCAGATAATGTCCACATCGGTAATTCTACACTTTTTCTTTTTTTTTTAACCAAGTTGAAAATTGAAATAGTTTAACTAATGCTCTCATCAGCTGCTCCTTGAGATCAGTTTGACGATAATCGCTAGGAAGAAAGGAAGAAGGTGGAATTTTGCACTTTGTTATGAACTTTTTTGCTTACTTTGTTATATCTAATTAGTTTAGATTAGATAGATAGGCAAAGAATGAAAGAATTGAACATGGGCCACTTGGATTATTTATATATATTGGATGCTAGCACTAGCAGCCTTAATTGTACTAAATTTTATGCGTTTTTGTATACTACTACTTGGAAAGGAATTATACTTACAAAAAAGTATAGAAAAAAGGGTTCTTGCAAGTTGTAACTGACAGCTGCCATGAAAGTAATGGGGCGGCAGAGTTTGGAATAATAATTTTCAAAACAATTTGTCTTCAAATCAGTGTGCCTTGGAACTTGAATCGAAACAACCATTTTCTCTTCAAGTCAAAAGAAAAAAAGACACGAGTACATATTTGGGTTTTAATATAACTTTCTAGCACATCAACAATGACTTTGGGTTTAGGGTCCTCAGTGCCAGGAAATTTCTTATCCTTGATTTTGTCCTGTCCAAAGTTAAACAGCCACCGCAAAAGATGCAAAATTCTTATAAATTTCTTTTCAGAAAACAAGTTTGAACAAATGCAAGTAAAGCTAATCTACTTGTAGAAGAAAAATTCCAATCTGTTTGAGAAAAAGGAATCGTTAGTTATTGCTTTGAACCCAGAAGTATAGCGCAATGGCGGCGGAGGCTATTGTATCCTTACTTGCTGAGAGGTTGCTGGATTTAGCGGTTCATGAAGCAGTTTTCTTGCGAGGAGTTGAAAAAGAAGTGGAAGATTTGGTTGATGAATTGCAACGGATGAAAAGTGCCCTGAAAGTTGCAGACGGTAGGAAAGAGCAAGTCGACGATCTTAGCCGCACTCTGGTGAATCAGATAAGAAAGTGTGCTGAGGATGCTGAAGATGTTATTGAGACCCACATCCTTAAAGTTGCCCAAACAAACAATATATTGACCAAACCCTTTTATCTGCACAAGATCGGAGAAGAGGTCAGAGCAATCCAGGCAAGGCTTGAGGCCATTTCCAAGACTCTCCCCGGATATAGCTACATATGTGGAAAAGGGGAGACTTCCAATTCCAATTCCAATTCCAATTCCAGGCAGAGCCAGCAGCTAATTAGAAGAACATTATCATTATTCCAGGAGGAGTTCGTTGTTAGCTTGGAGGGTAGCACAAGGGAAGTTCTGGCTCAGCTGATGAAGGAAGAAGATGGCCGCCTTCGTGTGGTTTCCATAGTGGGCATGGGAGGCATAGGTAAGACCACTCTTGCCAATAAACTATACCATCATGTTGATGTGAAAAAACATTTTGAGTCTCGTGCTTGGGTTTCAATATCTCAACAATGTATGATAAGAGAAGTTTTTCATGAGATCCTGGTAAAATTTCTGTCTTCTTCTAAAGAGCTTAGGGAGTTGACAGAGAATGAGTTGCTAAGAAGAGTTAGAGATGTTTTGAAAGACAAAAAATACTTGATTGTGCTTGATGATATATGGGGAAGTGATCAGTGGAACATCCTTAAACATGCTTTTCCACCAGGGAAGAAAGGAAGCAAGATTTTATTCACAACACGCAACAAGGATATGCCTTTAGATGCTGATCCATTGAGCTCCCCAGTCGAGCTCCCATTTCTTACAGGGGATCAAAGTTGGGAGCTTTTCAAAAGGAAAGCATTTCCAGGAGATGAGGCAGAGTCATCTCATGTTGCTTGCCCCAACCAAGAATTTGAGAAACTAGGAAAGGACATGGTGGGAAAATGTGGAGGTCTACCTTTAGCAATTGTTGTGTTGGGAGGCTTACTAGCAAAAAAGAAATCATTGGGTGAGTGGGAAAGGGTTCAAAGAAGATTCACTGCAGAGTTAGACGGGTATGATGCAGTGAAAGGAATTTTGGAATTAAGCTACCATGATTTGCCACCTCATTTGAAACCATGTCTGTTGTACCTTGCCCATTATCCTGAAGATTGGGAGATCCCAAAAAAGGAACTAATTCGACTATGGATTGCCGAAGGTTTCATTTCACTACCACCAGAAAGTGGGGAATTGCTGATATTGGAGGATGAAGCTGAACAATGCCTCGAAGAATTGATGAACAGATGTTTAGTTCAAGTTGGCAAGAAGGATCATACAGGAACAGGTGTGAAAACATGTCGAATACATGATCTCTTGAGGGACTTGTGTGTGAAGAAAGCTCGAGAAGACAACTTTTTGGGGATTATTCAGCCACCATCCAGTGTCAACAATGGTCCTCGTTTTCCTGTGAACTTGGCAGCAGAGTCAAAGGCACGGCGAATTGCTATTCATCCAAGCAAAAGACAAGTTGTTTTGGGAGGTAAACATCCAAACTTACGTTCTCTTCTACTCTTTGATGATTACCATCAAAACTTGATAGAATTAAGCCTTTCGACATGCAATAACTTCAGACTCTTAAGGGTTTTGAATCTTGTGAGGGGGGATGAGATCAAGAAGTGGCATGTGTCAAGTAAAATTGGTAATCTACATCATTTGAGGTATTTTAGGATAGAATCTTTCGGTAATATTACCATGCCAGGATCTATCTGTAAATTGAAGAATTTAAGCACTTTGCACATCAAATGTGATAGATTAACAATGACTCCTCAAGTTCTGCTCAAGTTGGAACGTCTAAGGCATTTCTCAGTCCGCCCTTTTGCACTTGGAATGAATGATAATCTGTTTAGGCTACTCTTCTATTTGAAGTTCGGGAAATTCTTTCCTGATACTGAAGGGGTAAATATAAAGTTGCCACCATGGGATAATTTGAAGAATATTGAAACACTAGAGAACATAAAGGTGGGCAAGAATTTTATGAGAAATAAAGATGCAATGTTGGGCTTGACTAATGTACAGACTTTAGGATTAATTTTTCAGAGTCCATCATATGTCGAACCTATTGTAGATTCATTGATCAATTTACAGCGTCTGCGCTCATTGCACATGCATTTCTTCTCAATTGATGGTGTCATAATTCCGAATTTGGAACAACTTTCTAATTGCGGTCGCCTCACCAAACTATACTTAAGAGGAAGGATACAAGGTCCACATACAAGCCATCCTGTTTTGAAATTTCTTCCAGAGAACATTACCAAGTTAACTTTGGCCACCTCTATGATGCGGGTGGATCCAATGGCTGAATTGGGAAAGCTTCAACACTTGAGGTTTCTCCAGTTATCAGGTGATTCATATTACGGGACTAAACTTGTTTGCCCTGCCAATGGGTTTCCTCAGCTTGATTGTTTTAAGATGGCGGATTTAGTACTTCTAGAAGAGTGGGTGATAGAAGAAGGGGCAATGCCACGTCTAAGGAGAGTTGAATTGTTCAATTGTTCGGATTTGCGGATGCTTCCAGAAGGGTTGAGGTATATTACTACTCTCCAGGAAATGACTTTACAAGAAGTTTCAGAGTCATTAGCAAAGAGGAGTCAAGTGATAGATGGAAGGGAAGGAGAGGATTTCTATAAAGTTCGCCACATACCCTCCATACAAATCATTAACTGGTGAGAGATAATTATCTTATTTCTATCAAAAAATGCAAGCCTGCAAAGAAGATCAGCAAACGAGTGGATCAAATGCTTTCTTTCAAAGAAGATCAGTTGTCTTTTTTCATTGATGTCTATGGTTTTTTTTTTGGCACCCATTGACGTCTATGTTTAATATCCCTATTTTCAATTATAAATTAGCTTGTGTGGATTGTGGAATATGTGATCTATTTCATTCAATTTGATCGTGCATGGTTATATATAAGGTATTCATTGATTGGAAAAATATTGCAGGGGAGGTAGTTTCACTAGTCCTAAATCCTAATCCCTCGCTTTTAATCTTTGGCTATAATTCTAAGGCATAAATGCCACTTTGCAACCTTAAGTTTGTACGGACTTTTAAACAGCATAATATTGTGTTCAATGAGAGTTCTGATGTTAATTAAGCAGCTCATAATTTGTCATTTCAAACTAAAGAGGATTAATCTGCATATCAACTTTTTCACCAGCAATTGAGCTTAGTGAAAGGCTAAGCTACTTTGGAATAGCAACAAATCTCATTACATACCTTACCACTGTGCTTCATCAAGGACCTGATGATGTTAATTATCTTTGATTCTATCAAAATCAAGCATGAAAACTTTAATGGTTTATACCATTTTTGGGCCAAGAACGATTTGGGCTTTTTTTTTTTAATCTAATAAGAAAGATTATCAATCCTAATCTAATTTTGTAAGGGTTCCATTTCAACACAAGGAAACTTCTAAAAGTGTTGCGTAATGCCTTAAAACTACTGGACCATGAGGGCCAATTTTGGATCAGAAAAAATTAGCTCAAACACCCCAATCTATTAATATCAAGTTCTGGGCCTTGGGCCCCGGTTTTCACCAAAAAATAAAATCCGTAAGTGCTGAAAAGATTGTTGGAATGCAATTACAAAGACAAGCGACTAACAAGTTAACACATTCTTATTTTCTAATTTAATTTTATTTTTAAAATTCAAAATTATTCCCTAAATGACACATATCAACCATGTAGTCTGTTAAACTCCACCAACAGTATAATGAATAATTTAACATTTGAGCTAAATTTTTAATTTTAATTTTTTTTACTCGAGGACATTAAGGATCAAATTCTAGTAACTGGAATTAAAAGTCAAGCCATTTATCTTATAATTTTATATTATAAATATATATATATATATTACATATTATTTAAATAAAAATATGAAAATTACTAAAAGATTCCTACCCCGGATTAATGAGGAGCGAGAGAATTAATTTTTTTCTTCTTTTCCCACTTGACCGATTACTTAAATGTCCTAACTTTTAATTCTTGAGGTGATTAAATAACTAGACTTTTTGGTCATTTCTCAATTCAATTTAATAGAGCAGTGGAATTACTAAAAGATCTCTATCTCAGATCAATGATAAGTTGGGTGGAATTACTAAAAGATCCCTACCCCGAATTAATGATGAGCTAGAGAACTAATCTTTTCCGTCTTTACCTACTTGGCAGATTACTTAAATGTCCTAACTTTTTTATTCTTGAGGGGATTAAATATCTAAACTTTTTGGTCATTTCTCAATTGACAAATGATTCAAAAAGTGCCATGTCATATATATTCCTTTATTTCCTTTCTTCCCCTTACCTTTTGGTAATTACAAGATTTCTTGAATCAGATTTAGTTAAAGAGTCTGAAGAAGTTTGAAAATGACCCAAATTAGTCATAATGCTGAATTGAATTCAAGTTTGGGGGAAGTCCAATCTTCAGCAATACTATCATTAATACTACTAATAATAAAAAGCAAGTGGAAAACGTGAAATGAAGAACGACTATTATCATATAGTGACAGTTACAATATATAATATTGATGCATTATTACTCTCAATTCTAATCATTGCAGTTTATGGCCGTTTGCTTTATTAGACTTCAATTCCTCCTTTTCGGGTGCCTGTTTAATTTACCGTTAGAT